>CAJNDS010002480.1:152500-240000 GCA_905221605.1 Symbiodinium natans | reverse complement strand
TAATAGGGCACTTAAGGGGCTTATACGTGAGTTATAAGTACAGTTCTAATTGGTGAATAAGTCCCCTGAACCTCCAAGTATTTCGTAAACACCCATATGCCATAGATGCAAAGGTCTTTGTCAAAAGAGGTTGCGAGCCGATGCAGCTCAACTACGAAAAGGTATCTTAGGTTTAGGGTTTAGGGTTCAGGGTTTAGGGTTTAGGGTTTAGGGTTTAGGGTTTAGGGTTTAGGGTTTAGGGTTTAGTGTTTGTAGCCATCTTCTGGGCCGCAGTGTTGTCTCGCCGTCTTCGCTGTTGGGTCCACTGCTGAGATCAAACCTTAGACCCTAAACCCCCTAACCCGCCTGGTTCTTAGTAGGTAATGAGGAAGTATATACGGCCCTATATAATCCCGTAGTGGGATTATACAGGGTACCTCATTCCCTCATTCCCTACTAAGAACCAGCCAGTAACTCCACCTTGCAGCATCACAAATAGGTTCAGGGTACTTATTTACCAAGTATAACTGTACTTAGAACCCAATTAGGGCCCCTTAAGCGCCCTATTATGGTTCTAGGTACAGTCATAAATACAGTTTTTAATGGGTTAATAAGTACCATGAACCTCCAAGCAGGAAGCCTCGATCCTGTAGGCAAGGCACCTCTGCGATTCGATGATGCAAGATCATTACCCTGAACCTCCCTGAACCCCAAACTTTCCGAAGCAACGACCCGTAACAAACCCCAAACCCCAAACCCTAAACCTAAACCCCAAACCCTAAACCCTAAAACCTAATCCCTAAGCCTTAAACATCTGAAAGAGACCCAGGTCCGGCTCGACAGCACGTCGTGGTTCAAAGCCATCGACCACGACGACTCAGGCAAGCCCCTGAGGTGAACCCTAAACCCGAAACCCTAAACCCTAGACCCTAAACCCTAAACCCTAAACCCTAAACCCTAAACCCTAAACCCTAAACCCTAAACCCTAAACATTAACCTAACCCCTAAACCCTAAGCCCTAAGCCCTAAGCCCTAAGCCCTAAGCCCTAAGCCCTAAACAGAGTTAGTAAGGAATGTGGGAGGGCGAAGCAGACCTTGTCTTAGAGGGTTCTTAGGACACTCGTAGCGCCCAAACCGCAAACCCTAAATCCCAAACCCTCAAGTACGAAGTCCCGAGCCAGCAAAACCCCAAACTCCAAACTGGCGAGAGAGCACGTGGCCCATCTTATGTGCATGGGCCTGTCGGACAAGGCTTTGCCCTGGGCAATTGGCGAATCTATGGGCTGCGGAGGGGCTAAACCTTGGTAAGGTTTAGGGTTTAGGATTTAGGGTGTAGGGTGTAGGGTTTAGGGTTTAGGGTTTAGGGTGCCCTTCTTGGGTTCTAGGTTCCCTTATTGCAATATGGTTGCTGGACCACCAAGAAGCCTGCCAGAACAAGAGGGTTTAGGGTTTAGGGTTTAGGGTTTATTGTTTAGGGTTTAGGGTTTAGGGATTAGGGTTTGACAAGTTAAAGTTTGCTTGGGCCGCGGGGGTACAAGCCTAAAGCGTGCATGAGGAGCCAGAGTGGCCTTGCTAAGGTGACTTAGCTATGCGAGCGCGTGACAGGGTCCGTAGCTTCCAGCGATGCATATGCTCTCAGCCCCCAAGCCCTAAACCCAAAATAAACCCTAACCCGCACTCTGGGCGGGAGGCTCCCTGGAAAAGACAGAGGCGCACGACGCTTGGGGAGTTAGACTGTTTGAGCGGTTTGTGTTTGAGGGTGGAGGGTCTGATTCACAATTTAGGGTTTAGGATTTTGGGTTTACGGTTGTTTGGGCTTCGGAGTTTGAAGCTGAGGTCTAGACAGAAATCCCAGAAAACCTGAACCCTCGTCTCTCTGCACTCAAAACCCCAGCCAGCCTGAACTGCGGATTTTCAGCTTATCGCGAATCTTTGCTTTAGCAGGGAACCGGCCCCGTCGAGTTGCGATTTTATCGACAGTTTCGAGGAATTAGGGGTGGAGCGGGGTTCTCAAGGGTTTTCGGGAGTGGGTGCAGGGTTGCCATTTACCGAATCTATCAAATGTGGGCGGGGTCACCATTCCCCGAACCTATCGACAGCATGGATCTTAAAAGGGGGGCCGCTATAGATGCGAGGTCGTTGCGATATAGATCGCGGTCTGCATGAGCGTGCGTTCTCGGAACCCCTAAACCCTAAACCCTAAACCCTAAACCCTAAACCCTAAACCCCAAACCCGAAACCCGAAACCCTAAACCCTAAACCCTAAACCCTAAACCCTAAACCCTAAACCCTAAACCCTAAACCCTAAACCCTAAACCCTGAACCCTGAACCCTAAACCCTAAACCCTAAACCCTAAACCCTGAACCCTAAACCCTAAACCCTAAACCGTGCAGGGAGGGGGGGGGGGACACTGGGGGTCCCCGGGGATGGCGGGGAGAGGGGAGCCGGAGAGATGGAGGGAGAGTGGTGTCAATCCAGGCTAGCTTCGTTGTCCTAAACCCTAAATAAACCCTAAACCCTGAACTCCAAACCCCAAACCCAAACCCTAAACCCTAAACCCTAATCCCTAAACCCTAAACCCTAAACCCTAAACCCTAAACCCTAAACCCTAAACCCCCAAACCCTAAGCTCTAAACCCTTCGTCTATCTCTCTTTAAGTCTCCCTTTCTCGGCATTTCTTCAAACTCGGATGCCCTGTAAGTAGTACTCTTCTTCCACTTGAACCCTAAACCCAACCCTTAAACCCTAAACCCTCGCTCAACCCTTACACCCTAAACCCTCGCTCAACCATTAAACCCTAAGCCCTCAAACATTCCCTAAGCCCTCAAACATTCCCTAAGCCCTAAACCCTAAACCCTAAACCCTAAACCCTAAGCCCTAAACCCTAAACCCTGAACCCTGAACCCTGAACCTTGAACCCTAAACCCTAAACCCTAAACCCTAAACCCTAAACCCTAAACCCTCAACCCTCAACCCTCAACCCTCAACCCTCAACCCTTAACCCCAAGCCCTCAAACCCTAAACCGGTTTTCAACGCCCGGGGCAGGTCATCGACGCGCTCTGCGCCACGCTTCCGCTGGATGCGGCGCCTCGTCTCTGCATGCTATCGTGGGTTTAGGGTTTAGGGTTTAGGGTTTGGGGTTTGGGGTTTAGGGTTTAGGGGTTTAGGGTTTGGAGTTTCGGGGTTTGAAGTTTGGGTCTACTTAGGATTTTCGAGGTTTCGGGTTGAAAGTCTCGTTTTATTCGGGTTTAGGATTTGTGGGCTGAGGGTTAGGGTCGCGAGGTTGCCAGTAAAGTTCAGGGTTGGGGTTTTAAGGTGTATGGCTTGGGGTTTAAGGGTTCAGGGTTTAGGGCTTGGGGGTTTTAGGGGAGCTGAGATAAGGGAGTTTATGGAGTTTAGGCTGTTTAGGGTTTAGGGTTTAGGGTTTAGGATTGAGGGTTTATGGTTTAGGGTTTAGGGTTTAGGGTCAGAATATTTAGGGCAGTTTTGGGTAACCATGCGTAGGTTTAGGGTTCCGGGCTGCTCCAGAGCGCTCAACCGTAAGCCCCTAAAACGCCGCAAGCACAAGACCCCAAACCCTAAACCCCAAACCCCAAACCCCAAACCCTAAACCCTAAACCCTAAACCCTCAACTTACCCTCAACCCTCAACCCTAAACCCTAAACCCTAAACACTAAACCCTAAACCCTAAACCCTAAACCCTAAACCCTAAGGATTTGGGGACTCCCAAGCTTGGGCCCAGGAGAAGCTCTCCAACGCAGTCGAGGGGAAGCTGTGGGCAGAATGGGACCTCGAAGGAGAGATCTGGGGGCTTTAAAGCAGAGGGGGGGGGGGTTTAGGGTTTAGGGTTTAGGGTTTAGGGTTTAGGGTTTAGGGTTTAGGGTTTAGGGTTTAGGGTTTAGGGTTTAGGGTTTAGGGTTTAGGGGTTAGGGTGTAGGGTTTAGGGTTTAGGGTTTAGGGTTTGGGGCTGTTGGGGTTTAGGGTTTAGGGTTTGGAGTTTCGGGGTTTAGGGGTTAGGGGTTAGGGTTTAGGGTTTAGGGTTTTGGGCTGTTGGGGTTTAGGGTTTAGGGTTTCGGGTTTAGGGTTTAGGGCTGTTGGGGTTTAGGGTTTAGGGTTTAGGGCTGTTGGGGTTTAGGGTTTAGGGTTTAGGGCTGTTGGGGTTTAGGGTTTCGTGGAGGTGTTGGGGGCGCTAGGGGGTTTAGCTTTCTAAGGGGTCAAGGTTTGGGGCATGGTCAGGCCTGTGAAACCTAAACCCGAAACCTCCCGAAACCTTAAACCCTGAACCAAGGCTCCTTTACAGGTCCCTGTTCTGATACGACCACTGACAGAATACTCCCCCCCCCAAAAAAAATAAAGAAAAGAAAAAACAACTAAGCAAGGATCTGTGTTCCTTAGTTCACGGAACTGACCAAAAGGTAGAGGACAGGGTTTGGGGTTGTTAGGAGTTGGGCTTTAGAATTCAATTTCAATCAAGCCGGGGCCCTAGTTAAGCAGAAGCCCCCCGCCTATCCTTGGCCGCTTCTTGTTGAACAAACCTTCTTAGTGGTTTAGGGTTTGGGGTTTAGGGTTTAGGGTTTAGGGTGTAGGGTTTAGGGCCTAGGTTTTAGGCCACAAGCCCGCGGCACCACAGGATGTGCAGCTTGGGATTGAGTGTCCAGCCCTGCACCCTGAAGCCAGCACCCCAAACCATGATGCTGCTTAGTCTCAGTTGTAGAAGGGCCGGAGCAGCCTCACCTCAAACAACCAGAGCCCCCAAGCGATCCCAGAGGAGGGGACTTCGAGCCCTAAACCCTAAACCCTAAGCCCTAAGCCCTAAACCCTTAACCCTTTAAACCCTAAACCCTGAACCCTTAACCCTTTAAACCCTAAACCCTAAGCCCTAACCCCTAAACCCTAAATCCTAAATCCTAAACCCTAAACCCTAAACCCTAAACCCTAAACCCTAAACCCTAAGCCCTAAGCCCTAAGCCCTAAGCCCTAAGCCCTAAGCCCTAAGCCCTAAGCCCATAAGCCCTAAGCCCTAAGCCCTAAGCCCTAAGCCCTAAGCCCTAAGCCCTAAGCCCTAAACCCTAAACCCTAAACCCTAAACCCTAAACCCTAAACCCCAAACCCTAAACCCTAAACCCTGAACCCTAAACCCTGAACCCTAAACCCTAAACCCGAAACCCCAAACCCGAAACCCTCCTTAAACACCAAACACCCGCCGTCATCTGGGAGCCGATGGCTCCTGCAGGCACTGGGCAGATCCGCCGCGAGGTCTTCGAAGATCCCTCCAGGGGCATGCTGCAGCCGCGGGGCTGAAACGGGCCTGGGGTTTTTGTGGTTTAAAGTTTAGGGTTTAGGGTTTAGGGTTCAGGGTTTAGGGCCAAGGCTGACCCTAAGCCCTAAGCCTTAAGCCCCAAGCCCTAAGCCTTAGACCCTCTAAAAGCCCTCAAGGGGTTTAGGGGTCGGGTGTACCCGAGCCCTAAAGTCGTGAAGGCCCCTGTCGATTTCGGGAAGGCCTAAACCGGAAACCTCAAACCCCAAACCCTAAGCCCTAAACCCTAGCCCCTAGACCCTGGTTTAGGGTTTAGGATTTAGGATCCAGAGGCCCACCCCCCCAAACAAGATCCCTCACTTCTCAATCCAAAACGTGAGTTTTGCATGTTGTGGAACAGCCGTGACTCTTCCACAAGAGACGAAGGCAACGACTACACCCTAAACCCTAAACCCCAAACCCGAAACCCTAGACCCTACAACCCTAAACCCCAAACCTCAAACCCCAAACCCTAAACCCTCAACCCTAGACCCTAAACCCTAAACCGTGCACTGGCATTCCTTGCAGGGCAAATCTTCAGACAACTTGACTCGTTCCACCTCAGCAACGTGGTCTCCTGAGACCGAGGATCTATCAGCAGGCATCAAGTTCATCAATCTCCATGCGCCTGTCTGCGACGCCCTCAACCAACAAACCTTTTGGATCCTTACTCACATTCGGCCTGATTCAGGATCACCCATCGCTGGGTGGCCTGAAGTCAAGGTGCGATGTATGGCACAGAACAAGTCACGGGGTGCCAGCGGGGCGCAAAGCGAGACTGAGTTTCCCTTGAACACCTACGACTTGAACGAGGACTTGGTCAAGCACATTCTCCCTCTTCTCTACCCAAGCACAAGCCTCGATCCGAGTCAGCATGTTTCTCAAGCTAAATGGTGAGTTCTCCAAATTGTGATCCCTTTTTCGGCACCCCATATATGAGGGGCCGCCTTATGATAGAAACCGCCAGAGGGGCCCATATTCAGAGAAGTGACCTGAACCCTGAACCCTGAACCCTGAACCCTAAACCCTAAACCCTAAAGCCTAAACCCTAAACCCTAAACCCTGCTTGAGGCCAGGGCAAGAAACCGAGCAATGCTGTAAATCCGACGCTTGCCGCGGGTCGGATGTTCCCTCACTTGGCCCAACGCACTTGACATTCAACTCTACAAAGTTCTCAACCCAGAGCCCCAGATGTAGGCTCGAAGCCCGTAAGTCCTCAACCCCTCCACTATAGGTGTCGGAATAAGTACAGATAGTATCCCTTATGCAGGGGTTGCTTTGAACATATTTTTTTCTATTACCTTGGCCCCCTATATAGTCTGTATAAAGCCACAAAAGTTATTTGTATAGGACCCCAGACCTACCCCAGTATGGTCGCTATATCACTATCCTACAATACTCGGCCCCTACATCAGCTTTCACTTTCGGCTTAAAGGGCCAACCCAGCCAAGATCCTCCAAAATGCGAGGTTCGTGCTGTACAGCCTGCCCTCTCTGAAGCGCGAGGCACACAAAGTGAGAGAGGTAGGGTTTGAGGGTTTATGGAGCTTATTGGGATTAGGCTTAAGGTTTCGGATTTAGGGTTTCTGGAGTTTGTGGGGTTGAGGCGCTGAGGATTGAGGCCCCCCTTTTCTCCGCCGGGGGGGTGGGGGGGAGCAGGGGGGGACAGGGGGTTCGCCATTGCAGCGGTTTCCTGAAAGAGTCGGATGACGAAAGGGCACACCGTAACTTGGACCCTCTCGATCGAAGACATCACGTTACAGAGTTCATGAAGCTTTATCACCTGCAGCACGAAACCGCAAACCCTAAACCCCAAACCCTAAACCCTAAACCCTATTCAAGCTTGAGGTTGGAGTGGATCCGTGTCTCTGTCCCAGACCCCAACACTTTGGTAGCCAAGTGGTACCCTTTTTCGACTTGTCGGGTTTCACTTCAACAAAATTCAAAAAGGGTTTAGGTAGAGTTTAGGGTTTAGGGGCTTCGAGGTGTTTTCTACACCCGACACACAAACAAATCCCTCGCTTTTGAGCCTTCGCGCGCAGATCCAGGTGGGCTCGCGAGCCCCAGTGCCGGATTTCGAGCAGAACCGGGATAATTGGTTCAGGCAAGGCGCTTTGGGGGGATGTTTAGGGTTTGGGGTTGAGGGTTTAGGGTTGAGGGTTTAGGGTTTAAGACTCCTTATGCTTTAGCAACTTGGGTTGCTCTTTCAATCCCTAAACCCTCAACCCTAACCCTAGTTGCGAAAGAGGATTTAGGGTTTAGGGTTGAAGGCCTCAACGCTTAAAAGCCCCAAATCCACATCCAAACTCCACATGCTCAAAAAAGCACTAGGGTCTAGGCTTTAGTATTACCCTAGACCCTAAACCGCACACCCCAAGCCCCAAACCCTAAACCCTAAACCCTAAACCCTTAACCCTTAACCCTTACCCCTTAAACCCTAAACCCTAAACCCTAAACCCCAAACCCTAAACCCTAAACCCTAAACCCTAAACCGCACACCCCAAGCCCCAAACCCTGAGCCGCACAGTGTACGCGTTCCCTTCGACCCCTGCTTGGTACCCATCGTGGGACCCCGCCTTGACTACAAGCCTCAGTAGGGTTTAGGGTTTAGGGTTTCGGGTTAAGGGTTTGGGGGAAGTTCAGGGTTTAGGGTTCAGGGTTTAGGGTTTAGGGTACCTCAAGCCACAAATCCAACATCAACCCAAATCCCGAAATCCGAACCTACAAATTGCTTAAGAAACCCCCCCCTCAAGAAAAAGAAATGAACATATTCTTCCTAATAAGGGCAATATTGGGATTATTATCTTCGACGGTGTCTTTAAACTAAGCGAATTGAATAGAATGAATTCAATTCGTTGACTCATGGAATTAGATGGTTGATCAGATCAAATGAATAAATTAGAATGGAATTCAATTTTGGGGATTCTTAAGCAAATAGTAGTCATCCCATTACCGCAAGAAAATTGATGGTGTGTGTGCTGTAGTTGCTTTTCTCATTTGTGGGGTTGAGTGCTTTACGAAAGTGTGGTCAAGCAAATGGTAGTAATCCCTGAAAAAATAAACCCTAAACCCTAAACCCTAAACCCTAATCCCTAATCCCGGAACACAGAACCTGAGCCGCGTCGCGTGTGCTCGTGAATGCCAGGTACTGGGACGAGAACAACGAACGAGCTGCTTGGCAACTCCCCGGCTTCAAGCCGCGCGTTTAGGGTTTAGGGTTTAGGGTTTAGGGTTTAGGGTTTAGGGTTTAGGGTTTAGGGCTTCGGGTTTTTATAGGGTTGAGCCAGGACATTTCTACTTTCCTTGCCGGGTTGACGTTTGAGGAATATCTTTCGGAGGGTTTGAAAGCCCGACACAGCTTGATAATCGGACGGCTTCAGGAGGTACATTTCTTACAGGGCATTAGGGTTTAGGATTTAGGGTTTAGGGTTCAGGGTTTAGGGTTTAGGGTTTAGGGTTTAGGGTTCAGGGTTTAGGGTTTAGGGTTCAGGGTTTAGGGTTCAGGGTTTAGGGTTTAGGGTTCTGGTAGCAGACCAAAGATGCAGTGGGAACCTGGTCCAGTCACTCTGCTGGCAAAGCTGAAGAACCAGAACCGGCCCGAGTTCGATGTGAGTCGTGCTGAAGCCTTGACACCGACTGCGTTGATGGTCCGACAGAACATGATGTGCCCAAGAACCGTGCAATTGCCAGCGCTCCAAGCCGCCTCAAGGGAATCCTCTCCAAAGCCATGGTGTTCGGCAGCCCTAAACCCTAAACCCTAAACCCTAAACCCTAAACCCTAAACCCTAAACCATAAACCCTAAACCCTAAGTTTCAAAGCGACTGGAACAAGCTCCAGCACGAGCTCGCCCTGGCCAGAGGTGCCAAACTCCCGAGCCAGCGGCCAGCGGTTGGCTCCGCGCATCCCACGTAGGGCCCATTGATGGCTGATAAGGTTTAGGGCTCCATTCCTGGGGCCGTGGGCGCTTCAGGGTTCAGGGTTTAGGGTTTAGGGTTTAGGGTTTAGGGTTCAGGGTTCAGGGTTTAGGGTTTAGGGTTTAGGGTGTTTCCTCAAGCCGTTAGCCTGCCCTCAACCCCCTCAACACTTAAACTCTCAGCCCCTAAGCCCCAAAATCCACAACCCCAAAACCCGCAACCCTCAAACCACAAACCGGTCAACCCCGAGCCCTTACAAGTTCAGCCTTAAACCCCTTCAACCCTTCAACCTACGTGGGATTTTACTACAACTTTAAGTCACTTTACAAGTTTTTTTTTGGAGTTCCTCTAATTACATATTAAGATGGGGGTTAAAGAGCAACCAAGCAACTTTCAGCACGCCTTGAGCAGCCCAGGAGCTACAATTCCTTCCCTGCCTGAGAGCTCTCGCCAGGAGCTTGCGGGGCACGCCCTAAACCCAAAACCCTGAACCCTAACACTTAGGGTTTAGGGTTTAGGGTTTAGGGTTTAGGGTTTAGGGTTTAGGGTTGCCCTAAACCCTAGACCCTGATCCCCAAACCCTAAACCCTACGGTTTATGGCCAAGGATTGAGCGTCCCAATCCCCGTCATGGCCCCAAGATGGGCCCATCTAAGCCCTACACCCATCGCAACGGAAGTCTTTAGCGCGTTCAAAGCGTTGCCCGAATCGCAGGCGCGGAAAACCGCGAACCCTAACCCTAAACCCCAAACCCCAAACCCCAAACCCTAAACCCTAAACCCTAAGCCCTAAACCCTAAACCCTAAGCCCCAAACCCTAAATCCTAAACCCTAAACCCTAACCCGCCCTATCCAGACCAGTCCTTGCAGCAGAACCACCTAACGCGGCCTAGGTACCTCATGCCAAGGTAACCTCAGGGTTCTCTCTTTTCACGCCATATCCTAAACCCCGCGGAAAGTTCAAAAAACATAGCTTGCGAAAGCCTGGGTGCCTCGTGCTCCAAGGGGGCGGCCCTACGGCGGGTTAAGGGAGTTTTGCAGAGCACTAAATCCTGTGAAGGCGTGGGGATTGCAGTGTTTATCTACTTGGAGGTTCATGGTACTTATTAACCACTTATAACTGTACTTACAACTGTTCTTATAACCATATTGGGCACGTAAGGGGCTCATAAGTGGGGTAGAAGTACAATCAAATCGGTCAATAAGTACCATGAACCTTCAGGTAGGCAGGTGTCGGGATGGAATATTCATGTATCGCAGTTGCAGGCCGACAGGCGTCCCAAAGTCTGAAAGCTTGAAACCCTACGCCTCAAACGCTCGCGTACCTTTCTTGAAAGCCAAGCCCCAAGCGCCTGTATGCCTAAACCCATCTAAACCTGAACCTTGAATTTCGTTTAAGCCTTGAGACCAAAACCCCAGACTTGAAAACCCCAAAACCAAAAACTCTAAACCCTAAACCCTAAACCCTAAGCCCTAAACCCTAAACCCTAAACCCTAAACCCTAAACCCTAAGCCCTAAACCCTAAACCCAAAACCCTAAAACCTAAACCCTGAACCCTAAACCCTAAACCAAAAAAAACGCAAAAACCTCGAAGCCCAGGAGTCCCCAACAGCCCCAGAAGCCGCATTCCAGGACCCTGCGTGTGGATGGGGACTGCTCGGACATGGCGATCCTGCGCCCGGATCCCTGAAAACAGAGCTGTTTTCAGGCTTAGGGTTTAGGGTTTAGGGTTTAGGGAAACAGAGCTGTTGTGTGTGTGTGTGTGTGTGTGTGTGTGTGTGTGTGTGTGTTTGTTTGTTTGTTTGTTTGTTTGTTTTTGCTCCCTGGGTGGTTTCATTCCCGGATGCTTTGTCGTTCATGGTGCCTCAAGGAGCCGAGCCAGTTGCCTGCGAATATTCCCCGTTGTACTGACAGTCCTTGATCCGGATTATATAACCCCGTATGAATATCCCTATTCAGGGCTGTTAGTATAAGGGGGAACATCCCAAGTTTAGGGCTTAGAGATTCCGAGCCCTAGAACCCTGAACCCTGAAACCCGAAAGTTTTGAGCACCGACTCCAGATGCAGGACTAGCTCAGCCCTAAACCCTACAATCCTCAACCCTCAACCCTAAGCCCTAAGCCCTAAACCCTAAACCCTAAACCCTAAACCCTAAACCCTAAACCCTAAACCCTAAACCCTAAACCCTAAACCCTAAACCCTAAACCCTAAACCCTAAACCCTAAACCCTAAACCCTAAACCCTAAACCCTAAACCCTAACCCTAAGCCTTAACCCCAAGAAACCACTGCCCAAGAGGGCAGGCTTTTCCGGGTTTAGGGTTTAATGCAGTGCAGAGTGAAAGGGTTTTTCGGGTTCAGGGTTCCGGGGTTAGGGTTTTTGAAATCCTACACCTTTCGCGAACCCCGTGGCCAAATCATGGTCCTTTGATGCGCATCCTAAATATGATCGCAATATTGTAACAGGACTGCCAAAGCTTCCCCCAACCCTAAACCCGAAACCCGCAACCCAAGATCCTAAACCCTAAGCGCCCTCAACGGCAAACCCTAAACCCTAAACCCTAAACCCTAAACCCTAAACCCTAAACCCTAAACCCTAAACCCTAAACCCTAAACCCTAAACCCTAAACCCTAAACCCTAAACCCTAAACCCTAAACCCTAAACCCTAAACCCTAAGCCCTAAACCCTAAACCCTAAACCCTAAACCCTAAACCCTCCCAACTCTTTTGAGGCCTCATCTTGGTTCAGCTCTTCACTGAGTTTGGACTGATGGAGGTGTGGATGTGCCAAGCGCATTCCCCAAGACTCCCAGGGTTTGAGGGTTTAGGGTTTCGGGTTTAGGGTTTAGGGCTGAATTCGGGTTTAGGGTTTAGGGTTTAGGGTTTAAGGTTTAGGGATTAGGGTTTAGGGTTTAGGGTTTAGGGTTTAGGGTTTAGTAAGGGTACCCCTCTTGCCCTTTCTTGGGGCTCTGGGAGCCGAAAAGTGCCTCATTGCAAGATGGTTGCTGGGCCCAGCCCATACCTTCAACCCTAAACCCTAAACCCTAAACCCTAAACCCTAAGCCCTAAACCCTAAACCCTGAACCCCAAACCCTAAACCCTAAACCCTAAACCCTAAACCCTAAACACCCAATTCCGGACCCCTCCTTGAAGGAGCTGAACGCCGACAACCTCGGCGCCTCGTTTACGGCTCGGCACCTGGTCTTGGCGCGCTCCACTTCGTTTTTTTTTTTTTAGGGTTTAGGGTTTAGGGTTTAGGGTTCAGGGTTCAGGGTTTAGGGTTTAGGGATTAGGGTTTGGGGTTTAGGGTTTGGGGTTTAGGGTTTAGGGTTTAGGGTTCAGGGTTTAGGGTTTAGGGATTTGGGGAGTTTGGGGTTGAGGGGCTTAGGGTTTTTGGGGTTCAGGAAGGTAGGCATTCAGGGGTTCGGGGGTTTGAGGGTTTTGAGTGTTTTGGGGTTTAGGTTGGCGTTTGAAGCCTTCAATGCATCCGGGTCATGAGGTTTAGGGTTTAGGGTTTAGGGTTTAGGGTTTAGGGTTTAGGGTTTAGGGTTTAGGGTTTAGGGGCTGAGGGGTTTGGGCTGTAGGGCTTGGAGTGTAATTCCTAAACGTTAAGCCCGAGCTCAGTGCTTTGGTTCAGGGTTCGGGGCGCCTTAGGGCTATGTGGGGTTGAGGGTTCAGGTTTCGGTGACTCAGAGTGATTGGGGTTTAGGGCTAAGGGTGGTTCAGACGGATTTGGGGGTTTAGCAACCCTCAACCCTCAACCCGAAACCCTCTACCCTGATTCTTCAACCAAACTTGCCCTAAACCCCAAACCCCAAACCCTAAACCCTACACCCCAAACCCTAACCCCCAAACCCCAGACCCCAAACCCCAAATCCCAAACCCTAAACCCCAAACCCTAAACCCCAAACCCCAAACCCCAAACCCTAAACCCCAAACCCTAACCCCTAAACCCTAAACCCTAAACCCCCTAAACTTTTCGCCACTCACTTCTCGCCCGCCGCCGCGCGTCGAGCTGAGATCTGCGGTCTGCCGCGCGGCAGTCTTCCGAGTTTTTGCGGTCCAGACTTCCAAGCAGGGTTTAGGTTTTAGGGTTTAGGGTTCAGGGTTTAGGGTTTAGGGCTAGGGCGGAAGGCTTAGATAATGGGGTTTAAGGTTTAGGGTTTCATTCGCCTACAAGCTCTACTCTGGGCCCACAAGCTTTTCGAGGGGCATCGCAGAGCTACTCGCCATCCGTGCGCATCCCAGACCCCTCAAGCCTCAGAGACCAACGCCTTAGCTACCGAAACACAAAAACCCTGAGCCCACCCTCTACACCTCAAGCTTGGGATGTTCCCCCTTATACTAACAGTCCTCAATAGGGATTCTAGCATCCCCCATTCTATTCCCTATTAAGGACTGTTGGTATAAGGGGGAACATCCCAACCTGTAAGCCCTAGGGGCAGCGTTTTTGGACCTCTCTCCTCGAAGACATGGCCATGGCCCGACGGCGTTCCTTGCTCGGTCGGTGGGCCCTTTTAGCGCGCCTCGGAAGATGAGTTTAGGGTTTAGGGTTTAGGGTTTAGGGTTTAGGGTTTGGGGTTTAGGGTTTAGGGTTTAGGGTTTGGTAGGGTTATAGGGTTCAGGGTTTTGGGGGATTAAGAGACTCGTATCCCTAAGGTTGTACCCCTAAAGGGTTCCCCCTAATACAATCCTAAAAATGGCCTCATCTTACCTCTAGGATCTTTAGAAAGGGTGCCTCAAAACCCAAGGGCACAAGCTTAAGGGTCCAAAGGTACAACCCTCAGAGTTGGGGGGCGAAGGGTGGGAAGTGGCCTCATGTTTTGGTGTTGAGGGTCCTAAACCCCAAACCCTAAACCCGAAAACCCGAAAACCCTAAACCCTAAACCCTAAACCCTTAACCCTAAACCCTAAACCCTAAACCCTAAACTCTGCAGTCTTGACCCGAAAGCCTCTAAGTAACCCTAACGCAGTCCCAAGAGTCAGAATTGCCCCGGAACCCTCAAAGCTGAATGAGTCGCTGGGGTTTGGGGTTTAGGGTTTAGGGTTTAGGGTTTAGGGTTTAGGGTTTAGGGTACTGCACCCCAACCTCAAGCTCCCCCCCTAGGAAGAGCCCCTGCGGTCCGTGGGCTGCAGGGTTGGTCCAGGCCCCAAAGCAGCCTTTGCCGTGAGAACCCGCACTCCCATGAACTAAATCCCAAACCCCTACACCCAAGCCCAAGCCCCTAAACCCCCGAACCCCCGAACCCTAAACCCTAAACCCCAAACCCTAAACCCTAAACCCTAAACCCCAAACCCTAAACCCTAAACCCCAAACTCCCCGACCTTACACCGCTACCTCCAGCTGGCAGCACAGGCTGGCTCTCGCACTATTGCGTGGCACTGGCTGGGTGAGGCGGGGGCGCGGTCAAGAGTTCGAGGATGTAGTTGGGTATAGGGATGATATAGGGTTTAGGGTTTAGGGTTAGGGGTTTAGGGTGTATATAGGGTTTAGGGTTTGGGTTTAGGGTGTAACTATATAGGGTTTAGGGTTAGGGTTTAGGGTTTAGGGTGTATATAGGGTTTAGGGTTAGGGTTTAAGGTGCATACAGGGTTCAGTGTTTAGGGTTCAGGGGGTATAACGGGGTTTAGGGTTTGGGATGTGTATGTAGGGTTTAGGGTTTTAGGGTTCGCCCCCGAGGGGTTTAGGGTTTAGGGTTTCGGATTTGGGGTTTAGGGTTTAGGGAGTACAACGCTAAATCTCAAACGCCAATAGCCGCAAAGCCCCAAAACCCTCAACCCTCAACCCTGAACCATAAATCCTGAACCCTAAACCTGCGGCTCTTTGCTTGCGAAAGGAGTCCCCAGGGCTTCGTGTCGGGCGTCAGGCCCGGCCCTTGTTTTGTTTTTTTTTTTTTTGGGGGTGGGGGGGGTTATTTTGGGTTTAGGGTATAGGGTTTGATTTTTTGGGGTTTAGGATTATGGGTTCAGGGTTTTGGGGTTCATTGGTTTATCGGGTTTTTGGGGTCTCTTGGGTTTATGTGGGGGTGTCAAAGGGGGTTAGAGCTTAGGTGGGGGCTTTCAGGGTTTCTAGGGTTGACGCGGATCAGAGTTCAGGGTTTGGAACCCACCGGGGGTTTGGGGTTTAGGGTTTAGGGTTCTGGGTTTGGGGATTGGGGTTTGGGGTTTGGGCCTTAAGGTTTTGGCTTCATGAAGTCGGGTCTGGAGTTTGGGGCTTCTCGGGCTTCGGGCTTGGGGGCTTTTGAGCTTGGGGATGGGGTTCAGGGACTTTCTGACGTTTAGGGGAAGCCCTAAAGCCTAAAACTCCTAAACCCTAAGCCCTAAACCGGTATACGCCGATGGCACTTGGTTCGATCTTGTCTGTGCTTTGCTCGGGCAGGTGAATTTAAGGTCTGGGTACGTAGTATGAGACCCCGAAGCTGTCAGTCACAAAAGGCCACATCCTAGTAGAGCGGAAGCTTGGGGTTCGGGGTTTGAGGTTTAGAGCTTGGGGCTTTCAGGTTGAGGGTGGGCTTGCGGTTTCTGGTTTGAACGTGAACCCTCTGTAGTGCAGCACAATCCCCCCCCCCCCCCCCTCCCCCCCCTCCCCCCCCTCCAACATGCCCCCGGCAAAAACCCTCTCCACACTGGCCCGATCCTGAATAGCCCAGCAAACTGGTCTTTGCCCCGGGGCAGGGGCCCCAGAAAACGAAGGTCCACTGCTTCCCAAACGCGACACGTCAAGTTTAAGGTTAATAGCCCTAAGCTTAAGCCTTAACACCAAAGCCGGAAATGAATGGTAACCCAAAGCCCCAGACCTAAACCTTCCAGGGCTTAGGGTTTTGAAAGCAATTGGGGGCTTACCAGCATAAGGGACCCCAATACAGATCCCAAAACAGGAGGATCACCTTTTTAAGGACCCCAACAAGGTACCCCTGATATCGTACACCCCCAACTGAAGGCACTTGCAGCCCCGACCACTCCGTTCGGTGCTCCGGCGCCTCAATGCCACGCCCGATGGCATGTGGCTTGGGTCGAAACAGGGTTTAGGGTTTAGGGTTTAGGTTTAGGGTTCAGGGTTTGGGGTTTAGGGTTTGGGGTTTAGGGTTTAGGGTTCAGGGGGAGCCGGCAACCGGATTTCCTACAAAGGGCATGGGCACGGGTGTGTTTACGCCTTGGGTCCCAGGTTGTCAGGGTTTCTTTCTGTGTGTTCGGGCGAACGGGGTATTCTGGCTACATTCGCTTGCTGCTTCTTTTCTGGGTATGTGAGCATTAGGGCACGATTGTCACCCAAGGTATGTCCCCAAATTGGCGTACCTCTCGAAAAACTCCAAAAAACAGAAATAATGCCTATTATAGGAACCCTACAACAGTACCTCTATTTTGGGAACACACCCCCCCCCCCCCCCCAGCCGTAAAGGGTCCCTAATTCCCTTACTCTCTAACGCCCTGCCCCAAAACCTGAAACCCTACCTAAACCCCTGTTCTCTACGAAGAGCCACCAAAGACCCTTTGGTTCTTAGTAGGGAATGGGGGAATGAGGTACCCTATACAATGCCTTAAAGGCTATATATAGGGGGATATAGGTACCTCGTTCCCTCATTCCCCACCCTAAACCCTAAACGCGAAGCGCACGAGTCCGAGGACCGTGTCCGAGTTGGCCTTGCACTTGAGACAGCAGGGCCTGCGGACAGATGCGGACAGGCAGGGTTTAGGGTTTAGGGTTTAGGGTTTAGGGTTTAGGGTTTGGGGTTTAGGGTTTAGGGTTTAGGGTTTAGGGTTTAGGGTTTAGGGTTTAGGGGTTTTGGGGTTTTGGGGTTTTGGGGTTTTGGGGTTTGGGGTTTGGGGTTTGAGGTTTGGGGTTTGGGGTTTGGCGCTTACAGGGGGCACGTGGGGTTTCAAATGGCTTACGGGGCTTGAGAACCCTAAACCCGAACCCCCAAACCCTCAACCCTCAACCCTCAACCCTAAACCCTAAACCCTAAACCCTAAACCCTAAACCCTAAACCCTAAACCCTAAACCCTAAACCCCCAAACCCTAAACCCTTAACAGGGCTTATGGGGTGCGAAAAGGCGCTCGAAGCCCTAAGTCCTAAGCCCTAAACCCCTTCGGGGTTCAAGGTACACCTAGAGCTAACCATCCCAAGATCCTTAGGTCCAGGGCTGACTTCCAGGACTGAGGGTTTCGGGTTTAGGGTTTAGGGTTTAGGGTTTAGGGTTTAGGGTTTAGGGTTTAGGGTTTAGGGTTTATAGGGTTTAGGGTTTAGGGTTTAGAGACCCTAAACCCTCAACTCTGAGGACTTAGGGCATCATGAGAGCATCATCCGTCCACCCGCGAACCCATCTGTCAGAAACCCTCCGCCCCCAAAACCTAATCCCCAAAGCCCAAGACCTGAACCCATAAAGACTAGGCCTAAGCGCAAGCATTCAGCTCCGGTACCCTAAACCCCCTGACACCCGACCTGAAGTCCCTAAACCCTTAACCTCACGAAGCTTCCCGGACCCCTAAACCCTGAACCCTTAACCCTTAGCCTTAACCCTTAGCCCTTAACCTTGAACCCTTATTTCGTTAAACTCCCTACCAAGAACCACCAAAAAGCGAAGCTCCCTCCCGAAATTTCCTAGACCCCTAAACTCCCAAACCCTAAACGCTAAACCCTAAACCCTAAACCCTACACCCTAAACCCTAAACCCGAAACCCGAAACCCGAAACCCTAAACCCTAAACCCTTAACCCTTAACCCTTAACCTTTAACCCTTAAACCCCAAACCCCAGTGGCCCAGGGCCGACGCAAAAGCGGGCCAGATGCTCGCAGATCTCATCGAGCACCTCGCGTCGAGCAAGGCAGGGCAGTTCCGCACAGCCATTCGACTTTTAAGGTTTAAGGTTCAGGGTTTCACTAGGGTTTAGGGTTTCATTAGGGTTTAGGGTTTAGGGTTTAGGGTTTTAGGGTTTAGGGTTTAGGGCTTGGGGTTTGGGGTTGGGGGTTTAGGGCTTTAGGGTTTAGGGTTTAGGGTTCAGGGTTTAGTGTATAAGGCTTCAGAGTGAGGGCTTCGTGTTTACGCGGCTTGGACTCTCGCTCTTTTGGTTTTGTGGAACCAGAAGGGTTGAGGGGTTTAGGGGTTTAGGGGTTTAGGGTTTACGGCTTGGGGTTTAGGGTTTAGGGTTTAGGGTTTAGGGTTTAGGGTCGATTCTAAGGGTTTAGGGTTTTAGGGCTTAGGGCTTAGGGCCTCGGGTTTAGGGTCAGCCTGGCTTCGTGGCTCCCTGCTATTATGGCATTATGGCCCTTTGGTGCAGTCTCCCAGTGATGTGGTCACCTGGTTCTGAGGTTCCCTGGTCCTGTGTTCCCGTGGTGCCCTAGTTCCCTGGTCCTGCAGTCCTCTGTGTTTTTTGGCCCCTTGTTTCTCTGGTCCTCTGGCCTCGGGTCCCTCAGTCCGCCCCCCCCCCCCCCCCCCAAGCCCCCGCGTTGTTTAAAGCCGTGCAAGCTGCAAGCTAACCTTATCAGGAAGATCATGCCATGACAGAGACTTACGACTTGATTTTTCCCAAACCTGTCGTGTCTGCAACGCGTTTTTAGAAAGGACTTGCGTGAAAAAACATGCGACTCCTTTCCAAAACCGTTAGGAGTATTCCACTCGCTAGAGTTTGGGGGTGTTCTGGAGCTGGCTAACGTACGTAAATGGGAGTTTACGAAAAGTAGGGACCCCCCACAATGGACCCCCAAAGAGTAGGATGCCCTTGTAATCAGGACCTCAATCAGGTGCCCCCTAAATTTCGGAAAACCCCCCAAAAGTAGTAGGAGCTGCAGTTTTGTTGGCACAGTTGTTCAAGGGTGACGTGCGGAAAAGCAAACTACAAGTCGCAGCCCTTGAAGTGCTGGAAGCTCTGCAATCTCCAGCGTCTGCAACCCTAAACCCCAAAACCCCAAACCCCAAACCCCAAACCCTAACCCTAAACCCTAAACCCTAAACCCTAAACCCTAAACCCTAAACCCCATACCCTAAACCCTAAACCCCATAGCCCCAAACCCTAAACCCTAAACCGCTCGGTGCCCTCGCACCCTGCAATTTGTTACACGTGCAGCAGCTCCAAGTACCGCTAAATCTGCCGTTGCCCCAAGATTTGGACAGCACCTTCATAGATAGGGGTTTAGGGTTTAGGGTTTAGGGTTTAGGGTTTAGGGTTTAGGGTTTAGGATTCAGGGTCTAGGGTTTTGGGGTATAAATAGTATGTTTAGCAGTTCTTTTCACTAGCCAGCAGCGGGAGATGCGGAAAGCGCTGCACTTTACAACTTCCAGAGCCTGTGAACAGCCAAGGGGGGTTGCGCCCGGGACGTAGTACTAGATCCTTGAGCTAATAGGTGCATGAAGGGTGTGAACAGATGAACGTACTCAACACGGTTTAGGGTTTAGGGTTTAGGGTTTTAGGGTTTAGGGTTTAGGGTTTAGGGTTTAGGGTTTAGGGTTTAGGGTTTAAAGGCAGCCCAAAGACCCATTCCAATAGTGTTAAATATCGGGTCTTTGGGGCACGCATTCTGGTGATGAAATGAAACTTGAAATTCAAATGGTTTCCTAATGTGATGGCATCCAAAGCGTGGGTGGGTAGATATTCGATACCAGAGTAGTGGACTTGACTAGTGACTGATTGGACTTGGAATGGTGGAATGATGAACCCTGAGCCCTAAACCCTAAACCCTAAACCCTAAACCCTAAACCCTAAACCCTAAACCCTAAACCCTCAATCCTGAACCCTGAACCCTAAACCCTAAGCCCTAAACCCTAAACCCTAAACCCTAAACCCACCCTAAACCCGAAACCCACTCTAAACCCGAAACCCTAATCCCTAAACCCTAAACCCTCAACCCTCAACCCTAAACCCTAAACCCTAAACCCTAAACCTTAAACCCGAAACCCTAAACCCGAAACCCGAAACCCTAAACCCTAAACCCTAAACCCTAAACCCTGAACCCTGAACCCTGAACCCTGAACCCTGAACCCTGAACCCTAAACCCTAAATCCTAAACCCTAAACCCTAAACCCTAAACCCTAAACGGAGGAGGGCGAGCAGCCGAAATCGACTGCGAATGGCCCCACGCTGTCGCCTGGCTGGATGAAGATACACTTTTTGGGTTTAGGGTTTAGGGTTTAGGTGTAGGGTTTAGGGTTTAGGGTTTTGGGTCGTATAATCACCTCCAGAACTGAAAGTGTACACTTTTTGGGGCTTATGAACGCAGCAACTAGGAGATCTGGGCTGTATGGTTTAGTTTAGGGTTTCGGGTTTCGGGTTTCGGGTTTAGAGTTTAGGGTTTAGGGTTTGGGGCTTAGGGTTGTGGGCTTAAGGTTTAGGGGTTTAGGGTTTAGGCCGGTCTCAGGCTTTTGTGTTGCCGAACCTCCTTTCTGTCCACCTCCTCATCCTCCTACTTGGACGGAAGGGGAGAGGCGGAGCTACTATCGGCAGCGCCTGATGCAGTTTCACTCGTCAATTGCTTGGGAACAAGGTGGTGCCCGATTGGGCATACAAGCACGTGTTGGTGCTCCAGGGCCTTGGGGGAGGCCCCAATCCCTGCAGTGCAGTTGACTATTGCTGTCAGCTGAGTGTGGGGGTATGGAGAGCGAGTTGCTCGTGGCGAAAGAAGCGCAGGGACAGCCTGGAATCTCGCTGTTCGACGCGCCTCACCAATGCCTTGCTGCCTTGTCGGCCACAAAAAAAAAGCCGTGCCGGCGACATCCCCTGGTAGGTGTCCATACCAGAATCATGGGTTGCCCTACTACTTCCCCCCTCTATACTACCCCCCTAGGTTCCCCCCTTAAATAGACTTAATTCGGCCTACTCATCCCTGAAGAGCCTTAACAACCTCTAACCCCTCGGACAAACTGAGCCCCTAAACCCGAAACCCTCAATGCTATGTACCCGAAGCCTAAGCCCCAAATCCTAATCCCTAACGCCCCAAGAGATGCTGGAGTTTAATGATTGCTTTTGGGGGTTCATAGGGCTTGGGGGTAGGTCGGTTTCAGGGTTTAGGGCTAGGAGACGGTATGTGATTGAGGTTGTTAGGGTTTATAGGCTTTAGGGTTTCTGGGGTTTTAAGGTTTAGGGCTTATAGGGATGAGGTTCCGCAATGTGGGAGTGTGCAGCCCCATGGTCCTAATGTCACCCCAAGCCCCCCCCCCCCCCCAAACCCCCACAAAGCCCGAAGCCATAAGTCCCCAACCCCAAACCCCAAGTCCGAAACCCGAAGCCCCGAACCCGAAACTCCCAAACCCGAAACTCTAAACCCTAAGCCCTAAACCCTGAACCCTGAATTTTGAATCCTGAACCCTGAACCCTGAATCCTGAACCCTGAAGCCTGAACCCTGAACCCAAACCCCGAACACCGCAGCTCTCTGCCTCGACCCGCCAGAGAGCCAAGGCTGGCAGAGCTCAGAGTACACCAGCCCGGCGCCACGAAGGCCGCGGAAGATATTTTCAGAAAGGGTCTTAGGGTTTAGGGCTAAGAGGGTGTAAGTTCGGGTCTGGAGTTTAGGGTTCAGGGTTGAGGGTTTAGTGTTTATCTGGGTTTCCGAACATAGGGGGCAGCTTCTTGGGGTCCTTAGTATAAGGGAATCCTACTATTTGGGGGTTTAAAAACGGGTGCCTATTTTCGTAAACATCCATTTTTAAGGAACAGTCTAAGGGTTTAGGGCTAAGAGGGTGTAAGTTCGGGTTTGGGGTTGAGGGTTTAGGGTTTAGGGTTGTATCTTGGGTTTAGGGTTGAGGATTCGGGTTTAGGGCTTAGGGGGTTTAGGAGGTATAGGGTCTTGTTCTTGTTTGTTGGTGTGGGGTTTAGGGTTTAGGGTTCTTCGGCTTTTAGGCTTTTACGTTTTAGTGTTTAAAACAGGCGCATGTACGGGTCTTGATCTGATGATGGCATATTGGTCTAGAGCGACGGTTCTGCAACGGGCCTTTGGCGGCATTTCGCACAAACTCAACCCCCAAGTCCTAGCTGGGTATAGGACTTGGAATGCTTCGCCTTCCCCAAACCCTAAACCCCAAACCCAAAATCCCAAACGCACCAAAACCCCAGAAAACCAAAACAAACAGCCTAAACCCTAAACCCTAAACCCTAAACTCTAAACCCTAAATTCTAAGCCAAAAGCAAAATGCGCCGAGCGCCAGGAAGACTACCACGATGCGGCCACGGATGCGTGGGACATTGATGGGCTGGAGTCGGACCTGGCTCTCGCCAAGGAGCAGGCAGGGTTTAGGGTCGAGGGTCTAGGGTTTAGGGTTTAGGGTCTAGGGTTTAGGGTTTAGGGTTTGGGGTTTAGGGTTTAGGGTTGAGGGTTTAGGGTTTAGGGTTTAGTGTTTCGGTTTTGGGGTTTTAGGGTTTCAGGGTTTCAGGGTTATACGGTCTGTGGCCCATTGTTTAGGGTGATGCGGTTTTTCGGGATTCTAGGGTTGAGGGTTTAGGTTTGGAGGGGCTGGGGGTCTAAACCGCACATCCGAAACCTCCCGAATCCCCGCAACATCTCTCTCTCTCTCTCTCTCTCGCTCTCTCTCTCTCTCTCTCTCTCTCTCTCTCTCTCTCTCTCGCGAACCCCCGAAGGGTTCAGGGTTTCAGGGTTATGGGCTGAGGGTTTAGGGTTAAGGGTTTAGGGTTTCCAAAGAAATAGCACGTTTTTTTTTGTTGGGGTTCCAAGTTCACTATAGCAACTTCAGGCCCGGAGTAGAAGCTCTTGGGGCAACAAGGGTCCAGGGTCTGGGCTTTGGAGTTTAGGGGTTTGTTTAGGGTTTAGGGGTTTAAGGTTTCAGGGTTAAACGGTTTAGCGTTTCGTTTCTAGGGTTTAACTAGGACCAATCCCACCTCCCAGATGCCCAAGAAGCCTTCGCTGCTATTTACGGTCTAGGGCTTAAAGTTTAGGCTGACATAGCCCAGAAAGCTCTTCGAGGATTCCCATTGACGCCTCTCTTGTGTGTGTTTTGTTGACAGCGGTCTGTACTGCGGCTCCTTAAGCTTTCAAACGGCTTCTTCAGAGCTTTTTAAGAGGCTGGGAGCGTGAATATAACCACCCCATTGATCTACTAGCGCTTGTACGGGTGCCCTGAACCCTGTACCCTAAACCCTAAACCCTAAACCCTAAACCCTAAACCCTAAACCCTAAACCCTAAACCCTAAACCCTAAACCCTAAACCCTAAACCCTAAACCCTAAACCCTAAACCCTAAACCCTAAACCCTAAACCCTAAACCCTAAACCCTAAACCCTAAACCCTAAACCCTAAACCCTAAGCCCAACACCTTGAACCCAACAGATCGTGAAGGGTGCTGAGCAGGCCAAGCAACAGCTGCAGACCCCGAACGTCGAGGCTGGGTTGTGCATACCAGGCTTGGGTTTAGGGTTTAGGGTTTAGGGTTTAGGGTTTAGGGTTTAGGGTTTAGGGTTTAGGGTTTAGGGTTTAGGGTTTAGGGGTTAGGGGTTAGGGGTTAGGGGTTAGGGGTTAGGGGTTTCGGGTCCTGGGTTTTGGGGTCTTAGTGTTAGGGTTAGGCTTTTTGGTTTAGGGTTCAGGGAGACTTAGGGTTTAGGGTTTAGTGTTTAGGGTTTAGGGTTTAGGGTTTGGGGTTGAGGCCTCCTCCTCCGTGAATATTGACCAGGAGGGTATGCTGGGCTCGGATACTTCTTGGGTCCTTTGGGGGTTGGGGGCAATTCAGGGTACCTGGACTGCGCCACAAACTCACCCTAAACCCTAAACTTTTTTTCAAACCCTGAACCCTAAACCCTAAATCCCCCTAAACCCTAAACCTTAAACCCTAAACCCTAAACCCTAAACCCTGAACCTAAACCCTAAACCCTAAACCCTAAACCCACCAAACCCTAAACCCTAAACCCTAAACCCTAAACCCTAAACCCTAAACCCTAAACCCTAAACCCTAAACCCTAAACCCTAAACCCTAAACCCACCAAACCCTAAACCCTAAACCCTAAACCCTAAACCCTAAACCCTAAACCCTAAACCCTAAACCCTAAACCCTAAACCCTAAACCCCCCAGAACCGTCATCCAGAACTCTCCCTTCAATGCCGAGAGCAACTTGGAGGCTGCTGGTCCCTCCAATGGCGCTGTGAGTGCCAAGGTGCGCTTTGGGACAGCTCAGGGCTGAAGATTGCTGTTTAGGGTTTAGGGTTTAGGGTCTAGGGTTTGGGGTTTAGGGTTTAGGGTTTAGGGTTTAGGGTTTAGGGTTTAGGGACTCCGATGGTTTTAGGGACAATACGGGGGTTGGGGGGCTTGAAGAGGGGAGCCACTAGAAAGTCCTGGCCCGCACAAGAGGTAGGGCGGTTCTCCCTTATTGGAATCATCGCTAGGGGGTTAGGGTTTGGGGCCTTTAGGGTTTAATGTAGGGGCCTTGTGGGGGTCAATATAATTGTGAAGAGGCCATAAAGGAATACTATTAGTAACTATTCCGACGACTATTGTAGGGTTTGGGGCATGCTACAAGTACACGTACCTGTTGTGGTGCTGCTATAGGGTGGAACAGTCCAACCTAAAACCCGCAAGAAGCCAGCAAGAATCCCAGACGTGAGTGCATCCGGCCGATGTAAAATGGCTCATTTTGTTCATGCTATGCCTGCGACGAGCTTAGGTTTCCTTGGGAAGTATGGCGAGTGCTTGTTGCTTTTTTTTATAGCTATTTTATATATGATCCACATTGGGTGTTAGGTATTGGAACGACAGCATGAGACTCCTTCCCATCTCCCAAACCCTAAACTAATTTCTGAGGGTAGCCTCCGTCTTCATCCTAAACCCTCCCCCCTCCCCCCAAGATTGAGGGTTCGGCGGCATGCAGACCCACACCCCAGCCGGTAGTCGCGCCCAAACCCTAAATCGTGTTTCCTGAACCCTGAACCCTAAACCCCTAAACCTGAGCCCCTAAACCCTAAACCCTAAACCCTGCAGGCCGAAGTCTCAGACACCACCGTCAGCCCCGAGAAGCTCTTCGTGGAGCTGAAGACGATGGATCCGGAAGTTAGCCGGGTGCGCTCTGCAGTGGCTAGCAGCCCTAAACCCTAAACTCTAAACCCTAAACCCTAAACCCTAAACCCTAAACCCTAAACCCTAAACCCTAAACCCTAAACCCTAAACCCTAAACCCTAAACCCTAAACCTTAGATGCCCTAAACCCTTAAGCATGAGTTCCAAGCTCGTACTACCCTTCAGGGTTTCCTTAATGTCCCCGTTCAACCCTAAACCCTGCACCCTAAACCCCAAACCCTAAACCCCAAACCCTAAACCCTAAACCCTAAAACCTAAAACCCTAAACCCTAAACCGCCGGTGGTTTTCAGGGCTCTGGGGTCGGACCATCGAAAGGCTGAGGGGAGTTTTGGCATTTGCATCGCTTCCCAGAGCCTCAAGAGCCTAAAACGCCCTTGAAGTCCAAGGTTTATGGTTTGGGTTGAGGGTTGAGGGTTAAGGGTTTAGGGTTTGGGGTTTAGGGCAGGGTTTAGGGTTTAGGGTTTAGGGTTTAGGGTTTAGGGTTTAGGGTTTAGGGTTTAGGGTTTAGGGTTTGGGGTTTGGGGTTTGGGGTTTGGGGTTAGTGTTTAGGGTTTGGCTTTTAGGGCTGCAAGCGAATTGACTGTACCAGGCTCGGGCTTGGAAGGGTCTGCTACCCTAAGACCGCGGGTGCAGGTTTTGTTGGTTTTGGGTCTAAGGGATCAGGGTTTAGGGTTCAGGGTTTAGGGCTTAAGGGATTAGGGTTTAGGGTGCATGAGGGTTAGTGTTCTACATGGTTCTGGAGTTGTAGAGTTAGGGATTAGGCGTTTAATTTATAATCGAAACCCTAGACCCCAAACCCCAAACCCCAAACCCCAAAACCCCAAACCCCACACCCCAAATCCTGCATGAGGACTACTACAACCCCGAAACCCTAAACCCTAAACCCTAAACCCTAAACCCTAAACCCGAAACCCGAAACCCGAAACCCTAAACCCTAAACCCTAAACCCTAAACCCCAAGCCCTAAACCCTAAACCCTAAACCCTACACCCCCCTCCTGCATCAGGAGGACTACTACAACCCCGAAACCCTAAACCCTAAACCCCCCAGAATCCGGCATCAGGAGGACTACTACAACCCTGAAAGCGACAGCTGGGACATTGCAGGCCTCGAGGATGACTTGCGCTTGTCCAAGGCGGGGGAGCGCCAGCTGCAAGTTTACCTGCAGGGCTGTTTAGGGTTTAGGGTTTAGGGCCTTCAGGGTTTAGGGTTTGGGGTTTAGGGTTTAGGGTTTGGGGTTTAGGGTTTAGGGTTGGCCTGAGGGAACTCCTATGGCCCTGTTCGTGGGGGTTCGAAGAGTCGGTGACGGGGTGTCACTGCCAACTCAAACCCTAAACCCTAAACTCTGAACCCTAAACCCTAAACCCTAAACCCTAAACCCTAAACCCTAAACCCTAAACCCTAAACCCTACGTCCCAAAACCCTACATCCCTAAGCGCTACATCCCTCAACCCTTGTAAACCTAAACCCGACATCCCTCAGCCCTACAGCCCACAGCCCTTGAAAACCCAAAGCCCTGCATCCCTAAGTCCCTGAGCTCTGCATCCCGAAACCCTAAACCCTAAACCCTAAACCCTAAACCCTAAACCCTAAACCCTAAACCCTAAACCCTACATCCTTAAGTCCCTAAGGCTCTACATCCCTAAACCCTAAACCCTAAACCCTAAACCCGAAACCCTAAACCCTAAACCCTACACCCTGGAGGTCGAGCAGGAGTTGTCGACCACCCAGCAGAAGCCCGTGGAGGCTCGCTGGGTCTAGGCTTTTCCGGGCTGTGGTAGGGTTTACGATGTAGGGTTTAGGGGGTTATGAACTCGGACTTCGTAAACCCTAAACCCTAACCCTAAGGCCAAGCCCTAGGCCCTAAGCCCAAAGCCCTAAGCCCTAAGCCCTAAGCCCGAAGCCTTAAGCCCTAAGCCCTAAGCCCTAAGCCTTAAACCCTAAACCCTAAACCCTAAGCCTTAAACCCTAAACCCTAAACCCTGCATAACTTCTAACTCGGATTCAAGAGTTGAATTCTAAGTTAAGCGCGCTTTCTGTGACCTCACCCAGCTGTTCTACAGAGTCTGTCTGGGACTTCTCCGGCCAATACCAGGGCTGCAAGAGGCCCCTAAACCCTAAACCTGCTTGTGGTCGCTTTGAGTGGTTCGGGTTTAGGGTTCAGGGTTTAGGGTTTAGGGTTTAGGGTCTAGGGTCTAGGGTTTAAGGTTCAGGGTTTAGCGTTCGAAGAGTTCATGGTTTAATGCGTTTAGGGTGCACAAGTCTCAGGGTTTCAACGGTATAGGGTCCTGACATCTTGATTCCTAAGCCATGACGTCTCCACCCGAAGTTCACGAAACCATAGTACCCGAATGCTTTCACATGCAGTTGCCCTAAACCCTAAACCCTAAACCCTAAACCCTAAACCCTAAACCCTAAACCCTAAACCCTAAAACCTAAAACCTAGAGTGATGCAGCAGCCATTTGTCGGTTTCACGAATTGAACGAACCAACCGGCTGCATAGCCCGTGCGCCCTAAACCTTAAACTCTAAACCCTAAACTCTAAACCCTAAACCCTAAACCCTAAACCCTAAACCCTAAGCCCTAAGCCCTAAACCCTAAACCCTAAACCCTGAGCCCAGAGCCCTAGGCCCTAGAATTTAAGAGGTGTATGCCGCACGTACCTTTGAGCAGCTCTTTGCGGAGCTGAAGGCGCTTGATCCCACTGCCAACGAGGCTCCGCACTGGGTTTAGGGTTTCGGGTTAAGGGTTTAGGGTTTAGGGTTTGGGGTTAAGGGTTTAGGATTTCGGGTTTTATCGTTGAGGGTTTTGCCTAATTAAGCCCTAAGCCCTAAACCCTGAGCCCTAAGCCCCAAACATTTTGTAAGGGGACTTCCAGCAGGCAGACTACTACGACGATGCTAGCGGCATCTGGGATGCGGATGGGCTGGAGGATGACCTTCGCATTCTCAAGGCACAGGCCGTATGAGTCGGGTTTAGGGTTTAGGGTTTAGGGTTTAGGGTTTAGGGTTTAGGGCTTAGGGTTCAGGGGCATGAAGACATGCCCACCCCAAGACCCCCCAACAAGACCGCCAAGCAAGACTCACTTGGGAGTTTAGGTTTCGGGTGTAGCGTTTCCGAAATTTGGGATACCTTATCGAGGTCCTTCTTTTACTATTTGGGGCTCTATATGAATGAGGCCGCCCTTCGTTTCGTAAACCCCCACTTATCAACCTGTCTCAGGCTCAAAACGGTATCCGAGTCGCAAGTTTTCTGGGACATGCAGTTTACGGTTTCCGCTGGGGTTTGGGGTTTAGGGTTTAGGGTTTAGGGTTTAGGGTTTAGGGTTTAGGGTTTAGGGTTTAGGGTTTACATCAAGAGGTTCGGGTCCAGAACCGTATCCGAAGCTCAAGTCGCAAAGCTTCCGTGGTGTCAAACTCATTGGCCATCACTTGTAAGGCTTGAAGGTTATATATATATATGTATACGTATATATATATATATATATATATATATACTTTTTTTTTTTGGGGGGGGGGTGTTTCAGTCTGAGTGTTTGAGTCTGAGGGCGTTTCTCCTCAAGCAAGTATGCTTTGGTCCAGAAATGGGGGTTTACCTGTAAGTTCCTGAAAGTTGGAACATGGTTTAAGGATGACTAGAGCCGGGATTCCCTTTAGTATACCTTCTGGGGTATGGAGATAAGGATGTTCCAACTTTTTTGGAGTTTTCTGTACGAAATTGGGTACCTTACTTGGGGCCTTTTTTTGAGGGAATTATACTCTTCGGGGAATCTTGGGGGTCCCCTGTTTTCGTAAACACCCAGATCTATCCCAACAGCGCTCTTGCCGGGAGTTTAATGTGCGGTGTCCGGCCAGCGCCACCGGACTGGGTCCAGGGTTTCAGGCTCTTGGTTTTGGGTTGTAGGGTTTTGGGTTCCGGGTTTTGGGTTTCAGGTTTTGGGGTAGAGGTTCAGGGTTTGCTTGCCCTTTAAGCACCAGTGAGTTGGGTCTAGAGGGGTTTAGGGTTTAGGGTCTAGCGTTGACGGTGAGTTGGGTCTAGATGATGAAATCAGCAATGATAGCTTTCCACTACCATTCGCACGGCGAGAACCCTGGGATTCTCAGAAGAACCGCCTGTCTTGGACATAACCTAAACCCCAAGCCCCCAACCCCAGATCCCAAACCCCAAACCCCAAACCCCAAACCCCAAACCCCAAACCCCAAACCCCAAACCCCAAACCCCAAACCCCAAACCCCAAACCCCAAACCCTAAACCCTAAACCCTAAACCTTAAACCCTAAACCCTAAACCCTAAATCCTAACCCTAAACCCTAAACCCTAAACCCTAAAACCCCAAACCCTCACCAATCCGAAGGCTTCCTCCTCGGCACCTGCTGCTGCGGCTGCGCCGGCTACAGTGCAGCAGGCTGGGGTTTAGGGTTTAGGGTTTAGAGTTTAGGGTTTAGGGTTTAGGGTTTTGGGTTTTGGGTTTTGGGTTTAGGGTTTAGGGTTTAGGGTGACTTTCGCAGCCCCTTAGGGTGAAATGCATCTCGTTTAAGCTCAAGGCATTCAGCCGGTAAGGCGGTTTATTCTTAGGGTTCAGGCTTTGTAGGGCTTAGCTAGGAAGTCGCGTCTAGGTTTGCAGATTTTTTTGGATTTAGGGTTCAGGGTTTAGGGTTTAGGGTTTAGGATTCAGGGTTTAGGATTTAGGGTTTGTGGATTTGGGTGACATGGCTAGGGATGAGGGTTACATTGCGTCAAACAAGGCTAGGGCTTTGGCCAAACCTTAACCCTAAACCGCAAACCCTAAACCCCAAACCCTAAACCTGCTGCAGTCTGCTGTTAACGATTCCAGGTTCGGATAGCTCTGAGACGCCGAAGGGTGACTGGTTTAGGGTTTCGGGGTTTAGGGATAGGGTTCAGGGTTTAGGGTTTAGGATTTTGGGTTTAGAGTTTAGGGTTTAGGGTTCAGCATTCAGGCTTCAGGGGAAGCCTCGCAACCCGAAACTCTCGGGCTCTAGACCCTTACATCCTCAGACCCCCACCAAAAAATGCCTGAAATTCATCCAGCAGTGTATTCTGTAATAATGCCCTAAACCCACAAACCCTACACCCCAAATCCCTAACACCCTGAACTCCGAACCCTAAATCCGTGTGGAATGACCCCTGACGTGCACGCTGTTGCGGGCTGCCAGGTTTCGCCGGTTCTTTGGGCGTGTTGAAAGTCAAGTTTTCAGCTTCGGGGTGTCGGGGCAGACGCTTTAGGGTTGGGGTTTAGGGTTTAAGATACCCTAAACCCTAAACCCTAAACCCTGAACCTTGAACCCTGAACCCTGATTCCTGAACCCTAAACCCTGAACCCTGAACCCTCAACCCTAAACCAGTTTTCGGGTAGGACCGTCTCGACACGGAGGATGGCAACCTGGAGAGCCTGGCCCAGGGCTTGACACAACTTTGCCTACGCCACGAAACGGAGTTCGCGGAGCTGCACGGGGACAGAGGCGCATACATTCTTCATCTCTCGACGGAAGACCACGGCATTGCACAGCCGTTCATCCAAGCAGTGTCACAAACTCTACAACGAAGACCGCTCCAAGCCAGGCTCCGGTCTTCCCCCACCGTTCCTGACCGCAACCCCAACTCGCAGAGTTCATCGACGGCGGGTTAGGGCTTAGGGTTTAGGGTTTAGGGTTTAGGGTTTAGGGTTTGGGGTTTGGGGTTTAGGGTTTAGGGTTTACGGTTTAGGGCGCCCCTGCAAGCATCGCAAGCGTGTACGTTGGCAACGTGGAGCCGGGAATGGAAGATGAGGCATTGAAATCCTTCTTCGGGAGCTGAAGCTGAGCTTCCAGAAGATACCTGAAGTCCCTACAGTACCCTAACTACCTCTTTTCCTTTCAGCTCTTTCCTTTCATGAACAGCATGAACCCGTGGTCTTTTTCTTTGGAGAACCTGGGAAACCAAAAAGTCCATGGAGGGTTAAGTTTAGGGTGTAGCAGTTGGGTCTTACAGTTGCATGTATAGAGGGCATGTAGGGTTTAGGGTTATATGGTCGTATGTATAGAGCAGTCCGGGTTTAGGAATTAGGGTCTCAAGGTTAGATAGTGGCATGTATAGAGCAGCGTAGGCGCATGTATGGAGCATTTAGGGTTTAGGGTCTAGGGTTATTCAGTAGTACGTATAGAGCATGTCGGGGTTGCGGTTACTTAGAGTTTCGGGTTATAGTTGTGAATAACACCCCCAATCAGGGCCCCTCCCAGACCCTGCACCCTGAGCCCTAAACCCTAAACCCTAAGCCCTAAGCCCTAAACCCTAAACCCTAAACTCTGAACCCTAAACCCTAAACCCTAAACCCTAAACCCTAAACCCTAAACCCCTAAAGCCCTTAACCCCTAACCCCTTAAAGTGAGCCCCCAGAGGACGGCGGCGATCTGCTCTTTGCCGAGATCCAAGCCCTAGACCCGTCGGCAAGCAAGGACTCCCCGACGTATCATGGGTTTAGGGTTTAGGGTTTAGGGTTTAGGGTTTAGGGTTTAGGGTTTAGGGTTTAGGGTTTAGGGTTTATGGCTACTCCCCCTAGGTTCCCCCATACTTAAGGCTATTTTTAGGGATAATTAAGCCTAATTAAGGGTATTTGAGGGGGGAACCTAGGAGGGGTAGTATAGAGAGCGGGGGAGAAGGGACTCCCGACTTAAGGGGCACCCATGTGGCCCCCAAGCCCACAGATCAGGGTTTAGGGTTTAGGGTTTAGGGTTTAGGGTTTAGGGTTTAGGGTTTAGGGTTTAGGGTTTAGGGTTTAGGGTTTAGGGTTTAGGGTTTAGGGTTTAGGGTTTAGGGTTTATTAGGGTTTAGGGTTTAGGGTTTAGGGTTTAGGGTTTAGGGTTTAGGGTTTAGGGTTTAGGGTTTAGGGTTTAGGGTTTAGGGTTTAGGGTTTAGGGTTTAGGGTTTAGGGTTAAACCAAAATTTGTTTCGGAAAGTAAAGCCCCGCTTATCTCTGACCAACCACGACACTATCTTGAACAAGATCCAGGCAGCAACAGAGCGGACACCGAAGATGCACCTAGCATGGGGCTCTGTCGTGGAGGCAACGGTCCTGAACCCGAAGGGCATGTGCTTGGTCTTCGAGAAATCCTTCATCATCGAAGGTTTCGCACAGAAGCCAATGCCACTGTGACCATGGGTTCCAGCGGTCGAGAGTTGCGCGGGCATGTGGGTCGATCTTTTGTTGCGATTGCATTGTCGGCCAAGACTAGAGTCAGAGGTTTGATTTGAGCCTAAGCCCTTACTATGCCCTAACAACCCGATCGGGAGATGAGTCGGCTGAATTACTGCGATTCCACTGCAGTCGGCCAGGCAAGCAGTCGGCGAATTCCAGAAGCAGACTTAGAAATCCCAAACCATGAAAAACCCTACACTGAGCGGTTGCTGATTGGTTTAGAGTTTAGGGATCAGGGTTTGGGGTTTAGGGTTTAGGGTTTCGGTCCCAAACCCCAAAACCCTAAAACCCTGAACCCCTGAACTTGCTTGACCCCAACCCCCCCAAACCGCGAACCCTTATGTACTTCGTCCTTACACAAACCTTATTGCCCTCAGATGAGGCTTATGCTCCCTGCCTAAAGCCCGTGGAGCCCTGAACCCTCTAAACCCCGATAAACACTAACCCTAAACCCTAAACCCTAAGCCCTAAACCCTAAACCCTCAACCCTAAACCCTAAACCCTAAACCCGAAACCCTAAACCCCTAAACCCCGAAACCCTAAACGCCTTCACAGCAAAAGGAAGACTACTACGACGCCGCTGGTGACGTCTGGGACCTCGACGGGTTGAAGGACGACCTCCGCCTGGCCAAGGTGGGGGGTTTAGGGTTTAGGGTTTGGGTTTAGGGTTGAGGGTTTAGGGTTTAGGGTTGAGGGTTTAGGGTTTAGGGTTTGGGTTTAGAATTTTAGGGTTGAGGGTTTGGGGTTTAGGGTTTCGGGTTTATTGTTTAGGGTTTAGGGTTTAGGGTACTCCCTAAGGCTCCCTAAGGTTCCCTAGGTACCTACCCCCCTTGAACCCCATCTCCCTTAAGATGGAGTTTAGAATTTTAGGGTTGTAGGGTTTTAGGGTTTCAGGCTTTGAGGGTTTAAAGTCAGGGTTTGAGGGATTTAGGATTCCTAGACCCTAACCCCTCGAAAAGCAACATAGACCTTCAAACTGGATGCAAGCAGCACATGAGACCTAAAGCCCTAAACCCTAAGACCCTAAAGCCCTAAACCCTAAAACCCTACAGCCCTAAACCCCAAGGCCCTATCCCCTAAGGCCCTACACCCTAAAGCCAAGAGCCCTAAACTCCATCTTAAGGGAGGGGGGGTTCAAGGGGGGTAGGTACCTAGGGAACCTTAGGGAGCCTTAGGGAGTACCCTAAACCCTAAACCCTAAACCCTCAACCCCAAACCCTAAACCCTAAACCCTAAACCCTGAACCCTAAACCCTAAACCCTAAACCCTAAACCCTGAACCCCCTTCCTTTGAGAACCCTATAACTCCAGCTCCGTTGGGCGCAGGCAGCAGCTACGTCTCCTTCTTTGCAGGCGGGTGGGTGGGTGGCGGGGGGGCTGGGCGGGTTTGGTTGTTCAAGGCTTTGGGTTACCCTAAGCCCTAAACGCTAAACCCTCAACCTTTTAACCCTAAACCCGAAACCCTCAACCTTAAACCCTAAAACCCGAAACCCGAAACTCTGAACCTGAAACCCTAAAACCCGACACCCGAAACCCTCAACCCTGCCCCCTAGCGCCCTAAATCCGACATCCTCAACCCTAAACCCTAAAACCCTAATCCCGAAATCCTCAACCTTACACCCTAAAACCCGAAACCCTAAAGCCCAAAAACTCGAAACTCTAAAGCCCAGACCCTACACCCTAAACCCTAAAGCCTAAACCCTAAACCCTAAACCCCAAAGCCTAAACCCTAAACCCTAAAACCCTAAAACCCTACAAGCCTAAGCCCCTCTGCCCCTTCTGGGTGCCTCTGTTGCTGTGGCGTCTTGGGGCTTCGGGTCGAGGACGGCTTTCGCGGATGGAGCAGGGTCCCCCAAATCCCTGGGTTTAGGGTTTAGGGTTTAGGGTTTAGGGTTTAGGGTTTAGGGTTTAGGGTTTAGGGTTTAGGGTTTAGGGTTTAGGGTTTGGGGCTTTGAAGCCCTGAACCCCGAACCCCGACAGGCTTTGAATCTTGACGAAGGTACCAAGCGTGTCGCCGACGCTCCAACCTAGTTCAAGGTTTGTTTGTCGCTTCAAACTACTGATGTGGCATATTTCGTGGAGGCTAGGGTTTAGGGTTTAGGGTTTAGGGTTTAGGGTTTAGGGTTTAGGGTTTAGGGTTTAGGGTTTAGGGTTTAGGGTTTAGGGTTTAGGGTTTAGGGTTTAGGGTTTAGGGTTGAGGATATCGGATTTAGGGCTTTAGGGTTTAGGGTTTGGGGTTTAGAAGAAGTTGTGGTCGCTTCTGTGTCGGCGAAGACAGTCCAATCATCATCCTGACAGACGCAGACGCTGTGGACACTGGAGGTTCGCCGGAGAAGTCGCAAGCAACCCCGTGTGAGGATTCGCAGGCGTTTAGAGGCCCCAGTCCCAGACAGATGAGCCTGAGAAGTGGTTTAGGCTTTATAGGCTTTTAGGGTTTAGGGTTCGGGGTATAGGGTTTAGGGTTTAGGGTTTGGGGTTTGGGGTTTACGGTTGGAAAACTGGTAGTAGTGGTTTAGACCGACAATGTCCGAATGAACGTGGTTTGGCCGAACCCCCTTTAAACCCTTTAAACCCTACTAAGCCTTACTAAACTAAGCTCTACTAGACCCTATTAAACCCTGCTGAACCCTTCTAAACTCTGCTAAACCCCTCTAAACCCTACCTAGGAGCCTCCAGCTCAGGACGCCGACCCAAGAGGCCCCAATCCTCGCAACGCCCAAAGATCAAATCCACCCAGCCCGAAGCGCTTAAAAAACTCTGCAAGTTGTTTTGGGGGCAAGTGTCTTGGCCTGGCTGCTGCCGAAGCCCTTACCCAACTCTGCAAGTTGTTTTGGGGCTGCTGTGGGGGTGGGGGTGGGGGTGGGGGTGGGGGGGGGGGTGGGGGTGGGGGTGGGGGGGTGGGGGGGTGGGGGGTGGGGGGGGGGGTTGGGGGTGGGGGGGGTGGGTGGGGGGGGGTTTGGGGGGGGGGCGGGGGGGGGGGGGTGGGGGTGGGGTGGGGTGGTGGGGGTGGTGGGGGTGAGGGCTTCGAACACCTGCACACTGCCGTGAAGGGTCCAAGGACCCTCTACTGCCCTGAGGTACCCCGGTCAGGGGGTCTCAGGGTCATGACTGGAGGGAAGCAGGCCGATCCAGTAATGTTGTAAAAGGGTGAAGTGGAGAACCTCAAGCACTATCCACTATGAAAGTGATAATGCACTTCGGGAGGCATGGATCCACACACACACATGTCTACTTGGTCGAAGTTGCTTCAGGGTTGAATACGTAGGTACACATGGCCTAACGTTTCCAATGAAGAGCGCGACGCAACTTTCTTACACAGGCATGTGCAGTCCAGGCAGCGTTGGTGCGTCTGCACCGTCTTGTCCAGGATGACTCCCCCGCAGGGGAACCGTGCGAGGAGGAGTGGAAAGCGTGTTCTCACAATGCAACTCAGCGGCCAGCCGAGATTCGTTCTGTCTTTTTCCTATCTTGCACCGTCTTGTCCAGGATGCCTCCCCAGTAAGGAACCCAGAGGAGAAGGAGTGGAAAACGCGTTCTCGTGATGTAATAATTCAGCAGAGATGCATGGCTGGCTTTGTGGGACGATGCTGTGGGAGAAGATGCCGGCGAGTCAGGCCCACCAAGCTGAGGATACAGTCGCACGAAGTAAGTGCACGCTGTGCGCGTTTATGGCAGATGCCGATGTTGTTGATGGCTACAACTTTCGCCGTCGTGAGGCCAGAACACCTCGATTAAGACAGTGAACAAAGCCGATTGGCTGTGTCACGTACTGTTTTCACAATTGTGCAGTGCTTCACTTCCGGTTGCAGGTCAAGCGGCAACCGAAGGTGTCATGCAGTCGTCTTCGTCTGCGCATTCATCTGCTGCCGAACTTGAAAGTGCTGATGCTCAAGTCGCTTGCTCATTCGTGCAGGCCGGCATTGCAAAATGCACAGTAGAGTGCTTGAGAAGAAGCCATGACTTGTTGCAGGCTGAGTCGTGAAATTGGACGGCTCTGGTCCAAAGACTTCGGCAACCGCGCCCACAAGCCGCCAAAGCTCACTGCGTTGTTTGGCGAAGAAACGACCAGTCGCTGTCCGAGAATGAGGTCAGGAGGAGCGCTGGCGGCGGCTCCAGCCGAGACTGACACGGCCCGCAGCAATAGAGTCGAGAGTTGTGTCGAGAGTTGTGTCAAGCAGATGGTGTGAGTGCGCGGACGCGACGACCATGTCAGGTGGGCCATAGACCTCGAGTGGCGTCCGTGGCGCCCTCGGAGTGCGCCTGGAGCTGGGTGCAACGCAGATGGTCGCCGCTCAGAGTACTCAACCCGCCCCACGGCAGGTTCCTGAGGGATGAGTTTCCAGAACTGTGGGGTGGAGCCCCGACTCTTGCCCGGACCGTCAGAGATGCGTTGCGACAAGGCTTTGCCATCGTGGCCTTACAGCAAAGGTTTTTAATGGCAAGGATTCCTCGCAGGAAGGTTCGCAGGGAAGTCGCCGCAGAGTTCGGTGGGGGAAACCTACCAGGCAAACCCCGAACCCAAAACCCTGAACAGCGACCGGAGCAAATTTGGAGTTAGACTTTAGCTACGCTGAAGGTGGTCGGGTACGGCCGCCCCTTAGCCGAGTACTGACTAAAGAAAGCCGATGTCCGTGGCCCGTGGCCTGTCCAGGATAGACGGTAGTCTGAATTCTACAACTGGCATTTTCTTCTCCGCAAACTCCCGCAGGGTTGTTGCAAAAACCTAAAAGTGGGGCCTTGAGAATTGAGGCCTTCGGGAGGGATATCGTGTAGCGCTGCTGAAGGGTATGGAGAGACAGAGTGCGCCAAGGCGACCGCGCGTGGTCTGCGGAGGCACAGAGGTACAGAATGTAAGCCCCGCGGTATTGTAGGCGGAAGACAAGACAAGTAAGGACGCAGGACGCGAAGGCAAGGCCGAGGATGCCCATTGCTGAGGCCCGCTGCCTTGCATCGACGCCGGAGAAGCCAGTATAAAAGTCTCTCGTTTGTCGAAAGAGAGGAGCACCAGTTTCTTGCTATGCTCTGCCGTAGTCGAAAAGAACAAAGAGCCGGCCATATCGATGCCTCTCGCGCCATGCTCTGCAAGCATGGAAAAGAACAAAAAGGCTTGTCACAATATTTAAAGCCCCAGTCAAAATTGTTTGTTCAACCCCAGCATGGGGCTGATTCTTTGCCGGGATGGGTGAAGCAGACAGGGCTGCTTTCAAAGCCGACCCCAAGCCTCTTAAGCCCTGAGCGCTCAGAGACAGAGTCCAGGTCCAGGCCTCAGTCAGAGAAGTCGATTCGCCAGGGTCGGCGGGCTCAACGTACTCAACCCGACGAAACAAAACTCTAGTCCCCAAACCAAGGCCAAAGGAGGAGGCCCTAAACCCTAAACCCTGAACCTTAAACCCTAAGCCCTAAACCCTAAACCCTAAACTCGAAACCCTATACCCTATACATACCCTAAACCCTAACCCGAAACCCTAAACCCTAAACCTAAACCCTTACGGATCTATAGCGTTTGGAGTTTAGGGTTTTACAGGGTCTCAAGATTCCTGGATGCCCAGGGCGTTTGGGTTTGGGGTGTAGGAAGCCTGAAATGCACATAAGGGTGAAACCCCAAACCCTAAACCCTAAATCCTAACCCCTAAACCCCAAACCCTAGACCCTAAACCCTAAACCCCAAACCCTGTAAACCCTAAACCCCAAAGCCTAAGCCTCATCTGTCTGGGGAGACCGGGCCCGGCAAGCTCTTTGCCGAGCTCAAGTCCCTGGATCCGGCGGCGAGCAAGGCCCGGGCGCCTGGGCAGTCCAGGTCCCTAAGCCCTGAACCCTAAACCCTAAACCCTACACCCGAAACCCTGAACCCTAAACCCTAAACCCTAAACCCTCAAGCAGCGAGAGGGTTCTGGAACTGCGGCAGGTGGTGTTGGCTAGGTTGGGAGCTTCAGGGGTGAACGCCAAACTCGTGCTGCCCTTTTGGTCTTTCTGGGTTCTGCATTCCTTTATAAAGTAGCTAACGCCCAAAAAAAGGACACCCTTGTTTCTGGGCTACCAAGAAACTGGCTACGATGTCATGGGCCCTGATATGAATTAGGGTTTATATTGCTGTTATGGTGAGTGTATATAAGGTTCCTTTTTAATTTTGGTGAGTGTGAATACCCGGTGTCCTTTGGGGGTACTAGAGATATGCTTGACTTTCAGCCTCAGCCTTGCAAATGGATTGACAATTTAAAATTTCCTTTTGATCTCACATTTCCCAGCAACCTCTTCTTCGTTCCTGCCTCTGATTTGCAATGTACTTGCAGAAATCTGTCTCTTCTGCAAGCGCAAACTGTGATTGAACAAGGTGTCAATTGTCAAATCATTCGTATTCTGCCACAGGCCTTTCTTGACGCAGTTTCTGGCAAAAGCTGTCAACTTCAAGACAAAGATCTTTCAGCTGAATGGCCCACCTTTCGCACAAATGGCAAGTTCGCGCCGCCCACCTGGCTTACACAGGTATCGGATTGCAAGCTTTTGCCTATTCAGTTTCAAGAAATTACTTGCATTTCGCAATTGCCTCTGTCGACTTGGTGCAACATGGATCCTGTTGACGTCAGGTGCAAATTGCGTGGCATCACCAAAAGGTTCATTGCGGCCAAGAGGAGATATGAATGCTTCAAAACACATTTTCTCAGGGTTATGGAGCTTGCTAATTTAAACGATGCACGCCTTCCACACATCCTTTCCTCTGAGTGGACAATGGATTTCCGTTGTCATTTCTGTAAGCGACAAATTTTCTTCTGCAAAGCTCCTGACATGCTTCAATATTTTTGCTTCAAAGCTGTGCTGCTTGATGCAGACACGGTCGCTGATTGGGTTCAACGCTTTGATGACACCATTGACTCTATCTCCTCTATCCTTGCGAAGCTTAACCATTGATCGGTAAATTCACGTCCTCGACCACTGATGTTGTGTGCTTGCTAACCGTGCTTAGTACAAATCTAAGCTGTCTCACCTTGATATGATTCACGACCTCGAGTCCGCAGTACTAGAGATATGCACCCTACTTCATATAGGTTGAGGTTTAATTGGGGTCTTCTCACACAGGAAGCCCTAAACCCAAAACCCCAAAACCCTAAACCCTAACAGGCCGACTACTACGATCCTGTGGGCGAATTCTGGGATGTCGAGGGGCTCGAGGACGACCTACGCCTGGCCAAGGTGGCAGGGCGCTCTTTTGAAGTCGGTTGAGGGCTTAGGGTTTAGTGTCGGCGAGGGTTTAGTGTCGGTGAGTCGCAACGGTTGCTTAAGGCTTTCGGGTCTTTTTCTGGGATTCCGACAATGGGAGTTTCATAATCCTTAAACAGCTTCATCCTGATATCATTTCATGTAACACCTTGCCCGTCCCCTCCCCCCACCCCCCCCCAACAAATAACAGCAAAAGAAAAACCAGAAAAAAGAAAGGGACATAAACCCCAAATCCTAAACCCCAAATCCTAAACCCTAATCCCTAAACCCTAATCCCTAAACCCTTATCATCGGAACCTCAAACGATATAGGCTTCAGAGTTTTTGCCCGTAGGCTGTACATGCTACTTCGGGCGGGAATGTCGTGTTTGGGGTGAAAGATGTCGCCTCCAAGGCCTCGATTGCTTTGAGGCCTACAGGGGGTAGGGTTGAGGGTTTGGGGTTTGGGGTTTAGGGCCTAGGGTTTAGGGTTTAGGGTTCAGGGTCTAGGGTTCAGGGTTTAGGGTTTAGGGTCTAGGGTTTAGGAGTTTAGGGTTTAGGGTTTAGGTTCAGTTGCAGGGACTTCGAAGCCCCAGTGCAGGCTGCCGCCGCTCCCGCGCGAGCGGCGCCATCTCCGGCGGCCTCACCGCCTGCAGCCAAGCAGGCAGGGCTCCGGGAAGGAGTTGTAGTTTTAGGGTTGAGGGTTTAGGGTTGAGGGTTTAGGGTTTAGAGTTCAGCAGTTGGACTTGGGCCATTTGTTGTCGCAACCGTTGCATAAGGCTTTTGGGGTTTCTCCTAAACCCTAAACCCTAAACCCTAAACCCTAAGCCCTAAACCCAAAACCGTAAGCTTTCGGGGTTTCATACGGGGTTGATTGAATCCTGAGATGCAGGCTGCAGCTGCTCCAGCACCAGCCACGCCATCTGCCGCGGCTGCGCCATCTCCAGCCAAGCAGGCTGGGTTTAGGGTTTAGGGTTTAGGGTTTAGGGTTTAGGGTTTAGGGTTCAGGGTTTAGGGTTTAGGGTTTAGGGTTTAGGGTTTTGGGTTTCGGGCTCCGGGTTTAGGGGTGCGTAAACTCTCCGCACGAGCAGGGCTCTGGTAAATGAGCAGAGGAAATGGAGGAACCGGGGCAAACTAAACCCTAAACCCCAACCCTAAACCTTAAACCCTAAACCCTGAACCCTGAACCCTAAACCCTAAACCCTAAACCCTAAACCGCCCGGTTTGAGCAAGGGTTTCGAGTTTAGGGTTTAGGGTTTAGGGTTTAGGGTTTAGGGTTGCGGCTTTATCCTAGGACCGGGAGTAGGCCCTTACAATCCCCTTAAACCAACAAGGGCACCCTTTTTATTCCTAGCTTACTCCCGGGTCTAGTATGTTGGTAGGAAATTTGCATGCTGAAGTGTCAAAAACCCTGTACAACGACGGGGAACACCCAAAAGCGACGCCCCTTGTAGTAACCATAGCAGAAAGAAGCATAGCCCTCCATTGCGACGCCCAAGGCGACGCCCTAGCGACACCCATTTGGAAGGCTTGATTATCTGACTTCAACAGTTGGCTGGCGCGTAACACAAACCCCTGTAAAGCGACGGGGTGCAGTTGGGCCCATGGCAAAACCATCCAAAACCCTTGTAAAGCGAGGGGGAACACCGAAAAGCGACGCCCCCCGTTGCACAACCTAGGCCCGACATCTAAAGTTTTGACGGTCGCTCACATGGGTATTTCCGAACATGCTCCAAAATGCTCTTCCTTGCCTAAATCACCGTAAACCCTAATTCCTAAACCCTAAACTCTAAACCCTAAATCCTAAACCCTAAACCCTCAGGCGAATGGACCGACCAGAGGAGAGAAGCTCTTTGCCGAGCTGCTTTCCGTAGACCCGGCTGCTAGCAAGGCCTCCGTTCTTCGTCCTGGCTGTGCTGTGCTTGGGTTTAGGGTTCAGGGTTCAGGGTTCAGGGTTCAGGGTTCAGGGTTTAGGGTTTAGGGTTTAGGGTTTAGGGTTTAGGGTTTAGGGTTTAGGGTTTAGGGTTTAGGGTTTAGGGTTTAGGGTTTAGGGTTTAGGGTTTAGGGTTAGGGTTCAGGATTTAGGGCTTAGGGTTGGGTTTAGGCCCCTAAACCTCATAAACCATAACCTCCTAGACCCTAGACCCCAGAGGGGTTTACGTATATTTATCTTATTATTAGTGTTTCCTAAAGGAGCTATCGCTAAACACCCTAAACTCTCTATAAGTACATGCATGCAATTATATATATATATAGCTATATGTTGTCATTATTCTTATTGGTATTACATCATTATTGTTATTATTTGTTTATTTGTTTATTTGTTTATTTGCTTATTTGTTTATTTGTTTATTTGTTTATTTGTTTACTTGTTTATTTGTTTATTTGTTTATTTGTTTATTTGTTTATTTGTTTATTTGTTTATTTGTTTGTTTGTTTGTTTATTTATCATTTATTTCGTATTTATTTATTGTTTTTGTTGTTGTTACCATTATTATTATTACTATCATTAATAATATTATGGTTATTAGGATTATTACTATTTTTTATTGATCATACGTCTTATCATTCTTTTTTATTCTTATTCTGATTTACTATTTGTGATTCTGCTTCTTCTTCTTCTTCTTCTTATTCTTGTTTTATTCTTATTCTTATTATTGTGATTATTATTATTCTTGTTTTTTTTGTGAGGGCACCGCCCCGGGTAGGCCCTTGTGGTATGTCTTATGCTTCCCCCTTTTGGGGTTTAGGGTTTAGGGCTTGAGGTTTAGGGTTTAGCCTGTTGGGTTCATGCTTTAGGGTATAGGGTACCAAAAAGCAGAAGCCAGAGTCTTTGCCGTTATACATTGTGGTATCGCAGTTCTTTACTCGGAAGCTCCTCGGTGAAAGAGTTCTTAAGGGAGGGGTTCAAGGTTCTCAAATACTCGCCACTACTCCCTCGATCTCCCTCAGCTTCCGTCAGGTTCCGTTTAGGTACCTACCCACATGAGCCTTAAAAACGAAACCCTAAACCCTAAACCCTAAACCCTAAAACCAAAAAAACCAAAAAAAACCGAAAACTCTAAACCCCAAAAACCCTTAACCCTCAACCCTAAACCCCCCCATTCCAGAACGGGGAAGGCATCGAGTGTGCGCTCCTACTTGCGTCGAGTGTGCGCTCCTGGGTGTGTTTCGAAGCATCAATGCTAAGCCGCACCCTAAAAACCCTAAACCCGAAAAACCCTATGCCCTAAAAATCCTAAACCCTAAAATCCTAAACCCTAAAAACCCTAAACCCTAAAATCCCTAAACCTAAACCCTAAAAAAAACTCTAAACCCAAAAAACCCTACACCTAAAAACCCTAAACCCTAAAGACCCCTAAGCCTTAAAAACCCTAGACCCTAAAATCCGTAAAACCCAAAGCCCTAAAAACCCCAAACCCTAAAAACCCTAAACCCTAAAAACCCAAAACCCCAAAAACCCTAAACCCAAAAACCCTAAAAACCGTAAACCCAAAGAACCCTAAACCCTAAAGACCCGAAACCCTAAAAACCCTAAACCCTCTAAACCCTTCAAACCCTCTAAGCCCTAAAAAACCTAAGAACCCCTAAAAACCCTAACAACCCAAAAACACCCTAAAGACCCTAAACCCTAAAAACCCTAAACCTTAAAACCACTAAAAACCCAAAAAACCCAAAAAACCCCAAAGAAGACCCCTAAACCCTAAAAACCCTAAACCCAAAACCCTAGACACCCTAAACCCTAAAAACCCTAAACCCCAAAAACCCTAAACCCTAAAAACCCGGCAGCTTCGAGGAGTGCGCACCGGATGCAAAAAGAGTGCGCACTGGATGCTGATGTAGGAGTGCGCACTGGATGCAAAACGGAGTGCGCACTGGAGCGCCCTGCCCCACGAACCCCCCCTCCCTTACGGACTCGTTCTGCCTCATATGCCACACGATACATGGGGTTCTGGGGTTTAGGGTTTCCCTTTTGGGTTTAGGGTTACGCCCTATGAGGGATTGTACAGGGTACCTCATTCTCCGACTGCCTTCTCAGAACCATAAGGTTATGTAGCTGCTGGTGCACTTAATATTAAGCAACGGTGAAATGCTGACTCGGCAAGCAGATTCCCGGGTACCCCAAGTGGGTGGTCCAGAAGCATTGATAAGTTGCTTTTTGAATCCGGGTGCACCCCCACGAGCTGGGAAGGGCGTTTCTGGAAGCACCCTAAACCCTAAACCCTAAACCCTAAACCTTAAACCCTAAACCCTAAACCCTAAAGCCTAAACCCTAAACCTTAAACCGTAAACCCTAAACCCTAAATCCTACACCCTAAACCCTGCGGAGCCATCCTGAGCCCTATCAGGCCTGAACCCCAAACTGGTTTAGGGCAGTAGGGTTGAGGGTTTCGCGCAATGGCCCCTTGAGGAACGAGGCCCCCCACCAACCTGAATAAACAGCCCTAAACCCGAAGCCCTAAACCGTAAACCCTAAACCCTAAACCCTAAATCTCTGAACAGGAAGACTACTACATTCCTGCTGGCGATGTCTGGGATATCGAAGGGCTGGAGGACGACTTGCGCCTGGCCAAGGTACCTCACAGGGATGCCTTTTGCACGCTGTGTTCCCCTCCGTTCACGGGATCTACAAGGGTTTAGGGTCTACAGCGTATCTTGTCCTAAGTAAGGGTTTAGGGTTTAGGGTTTAGGGTTTAGGGTTTAGGGTTTAGGGTTTAGGGTTTAGGGTTTAGGGTTTAGGGTTTAGGGTTTAGGGTTTAGGGTTTAGGGTTTAGGGTTTGAGTTTTCGGGTTTAGGGTTTACAGTCCATAGGGTTCAGGGTTCGTGGTTGAGGGTCCCGCTGAGCAACCCTCAGAGGAAGTATGAACGAGATGCTATCATTCATTGCTTGGGGTAGCAGTTGTTATACTCGGCCAGCCCGAGAATCGCGGCTGAAAAGGAGTTTCCATCAAGAGAACCTTGTGCCCCAAACTTATCTATCAGGGGACCGGCGGCAAGTGTCACGCGTTTGCCCTTGCTTTCAAAAGTTTGCCTCAGCTTGCCTGGCTGTTCAAGTACCATCTTAAACCCAAAGCCCTAGGCCCTATAAACCCTCACGACCCGTACGCCAAAAAACGCTTCCAGAGGCTTGGGTTTCAGAGCCGGGGGTTTAGGATTGAGGGTAAACCCTAAACCCTACACCCTAAACCCTAAACCCTAAACCCTAAACCCTAAACCCTAAACCTTAAACCCTAAACCCTAAACCCTAAACCTCAAGGATGAACCTGGTCTTAAGTTTAGGCCTCAAGCTTCAGCCTTTTGAGTCTGCGGTTTAGGGTTTAGGGACCCCCGTGGTCTATAGATGAGTGGTATGCTTCTATTGGTTTACTGGCCTCTTTGCCTGCGAGCATGTATGGGGTTTAGGGTTCAGGGCTAGGGTTTAGGGTTTAGAGTTTAGGGTTTAGGGTTCAGGGTGTAGGTTGTAGGGTTCAGGGTTTAGAGTTTAGGGTTTCCGGCTTCCGAAAGGTGTCTCATGTATAGGACGGCACCCTCAGAAGAAGGACCCCCCCCCCCCCAAAAAAAAAAAAAAAAAAAAACAGAGAGAGACCCTAACTTAGAGAACTATCCATGCATGTTTGATGTTTTTTTTCTTTGCCTGGGGGTTGGTGACGTGGTGCATCCCGCGTCGCTTCCCGGTGGCGGGGGTTCACAAGCCCTAAAACCTAAACCCCAATCCCCTAAACCCGAATCCCTAAACCCTATCCCCCGGAACTCTAAACCCTGAACCCTAAACCCTAAATCCTAAACCCTAAATCCTAAACCCTATCCCCCTAAACTCTGAATAAACCCTGAACCCTAAACCGTAAATCCTGGACCCTGAACCCATGTACTTGTGGGGGCCCAAGAGGCCAGTGAACCAAAAACAGCAGACCACTCATCTGTCGAACCCCGGGGTCCCTGAACCCTGAACCCTAAACCCTAAACCCTAAGCTGGAAGCCCCAAACCCTAAACCCTAAAACCTAAACCCTAAACCCTAGCCTAAACCCTAAACCCGATGCCTGCTCGAAGGCGGCTAGACCTCCTGCTTCGCCGGCCAAGCAGGCTGGGCTCAACCCCTAAACCCTAAACCCTGAGCCCTAAACCCTCAACCCTCAACCCTCAACCCTACACCCTACACCCTAAACCCTACACCCTGTTTCTTGAGTCAGGTGAACGGCCAGAGCAAGCCTGAAACCCTATTGGCTGAGCTGATGTCCGTGGACCCGGCTGCAAGCAAGGCAGGCGGCCGAACATCTCAGTTTAGGGTTTAGGGTTTGGGGGTAGGGTTGTTTGGGGTTTAGGGTTTAGGGTTTCGGGTTTAGGGTTTAGGGTTTAGATTTAGAGTTTAGGGTTTAGGGTTTAGGGTTTAGGAGCAGAACTTGCGGTTAGGGTCTTGGGTTTTGAATTTGGGAGTCCGGCGTTTAGGCCTTCATTCTTCGCGTAGGCTCCGGGGGGTCTTATCGACTGAAGCGCGTGCCCCCAGAGCTGTTTGGAGCCCTAAACCCTAAACCCTAAACCCTAAACCCTAAACCCTAAACCCTAAACCCTAAACCCTAAACCCTAAACCCTAAACCCTAAACCCTAAACCCTAAACCCTTAGCAATCGAGATCCCTTTCAGGTGGATGGCTTCCCCTTTTTACCACGTATATGACCCCATCCACGAATCGCTAGTACCCTAAGCCGTAAACCCAAAGCCGTGAAACCCTGAACCCTGAAACACTAAAGCCCTGAATCCCTAAACCCTAAACCCTAAACCCTAAACCCTAAACCCTAAACCCTAAACCCTAAACCCTAAACCCTAAGGCTTGAACAACCCGGGCGCCACCTTATCGCGAATCCTAAGCCCTGCACCGTAAACACGAGTCCGGTTCCTCGGATATTGTGGGGTTGCTCAGCCTGAAACCCGAGAACTCTAAAACCCTAAAGCCCTGAATCGCTAAAGCCTGAGACCGCGGTAAGCCCTAAACCCCACAGACCCTAGAACCCGAATACTCTAAAACCCGCAAACCCCAAACCCCAAAAACCCTAAAGCCCCCGAAGCCCCGATGAATGCCTCAACCTCTAAGACGAAAGAGGACCCTAAAACTAAACCCTAAACCCTAAACCCTAAACCCTAAACCCTAAACCCTAAACCCTAAACCCTAAACCCTAAACCCTAAACCCAAAACCAAAAACCCTAAACCCTAAACCCTAAACCCTAAACCCTAAACCCTAAACCCTAAACCTCTAAGACGAAGGAGGATTACTACGATGCGGATAGCGACTTCTGGGACTTGGAAGGTCTCCAGGACGACTTGCGCCTGGCCAAGGCGGGCAGCTAGGTTTGGGGCTTGGGGTCTAGGGCTAAGCCCGAAACCCTAAACCCTAGACCCTAAACCCTAAACCCTAAACCTTAACCCTTAAACCCTGAACCCTAAACCCTAAACCCTAACCCAGTGTTTGGTGTTTAGGTTCCCAACTCAGAATTGAAGGCTTGAGAAGAGCTTGAACGCCGAGTGAGCTCTATTGTAGAGGCCACGGGTCCTAAACTTAAGCCCGGCCCTTCATGAGAAAACAGTGGCGCCCGACAGTGTGGTGTAGTTTAGGGTTTAGGGTTTAGGGTTTAGGGTTTAGGGTTTAGGGTTTAGGGTTTAGGGTTTAGGGTTCAGGGTTGAGGGTTTAGGGTGTAGGGTTTAGTCTATATTCCCTTGTTAAGGCTTGTTGAGGGTGTATTTGTGCCAGGCCCTTCTTGGGGAATATGGGCCCTACTACACCGTGCTCGCTCCCTCCCCACCTCCCAACAAAAGCCCTTTTGACTTAGTAAGTCTACTTAGTACTGTATGACAGAATGCCCTAGAAACCCTTTAGTACTCCCCAAACATACTATTCCTACTTGCTAAGTTAAAGGGCATCCAGCTAGGGTAGCACAGTATACCTATGGCGCGTGGAAGTCAATGTTTAGTGCTTGGATTTGAGGGTGAAAGGCCTACCCTCAAGGCTCAATACCCTAAACCCGAAACCCTAAACCCTAAACCCTAAACCCTAAACCCTAAACCCTACACCCTAAACCCTAAACCCTAAACCCTAAACCCTAAGCCTTCGAGGCTCAATACCCCTATAAACCCTAAACCCTCAACCCTAAACCCTAAACCCTAAACCCTAAACCCCACCCTAAACCCTACACCCTAAACCCCAAATACCATCCTAAGCAACCTTGCCACAGCGAGGAGGCTGCTCGGCTTCCACCGCCGCCCAAGGCGCGCAGCGCGAAAGGTGTCGACTTCTTGTTCATGCTATGGGGTTTCGGAAAACATAGGGGTTACCCTTCTTAAAGTCTTGGTGGTTCCGAACTTGGTAGCCCGGTGGTACCCTTATAAAGTAACAAACCTCAAATAAGGTACCCTCAATATAGCATGGTCACTGGCTACCGAGATAAGGATTGTAGCATTTTGAGGGGTTTAGGGTTTAGGGTTTAGGGTTTAGGGTTTAGGGTTTAGGGTTTAGGGTTTAAGGTTTAGGGTTTAGGGTTTAGGGTACATTTTGGGGCTGTCCTCTTCTTGGACATCCATGTTGGGGGCTGGTAGAGCGTTCCTGAATCCTAAGCCGCCCAGAAGGACTTTTCGAACGTTAAAGGCACGCAGGGGTGACCCTAAACCCTAAACCCTAAACCCTAAACCCTAAACCCTAAACCCTAAACCCTAAACCCTAAACCCTAAACCCTAAACCCTAAACCCTAAACCCCAAGCCCTTGGCATGTCCCCTCGGTGGGAAGTGCGCATGTTTTATTCCAGCAGCTGCTCATCAAGACAGGGTAATCCTGTCAGAACTTTCCCAAGTTCTTGAAGACGGCCCGCATGAGTGGGGCCGAAGTGCCTCAGGGATCGACAGGTCCACGAGTGTCGAGTCAGCTGACCCAGGTCATGGCAGAGCGAGAAACTGACATGACGACCAAGATCCTCACAGGCAGTGTCATTGCCAGCCTGGCCCAGGATGCCAGAGACGGCAAAGCCCCGGTGTTGCTCAAGTGTGTTCTCTGGTCGTGGCCACGGGGGCTGCCAGGTACTCTGTTGTCAGGGGTGACAAGTCTGAGTGCAGACACAGGACCTCCCTGGATAGAGGGTGATGTTTACGCCAGAGCCCGGGGTACACAAGGCGGACGGTCTGGTTCTTCTCATCTGGGGTACCCCAAATCCAAGGGTGTTATCACAGGACCCAAGAAAAGGGGCCACCACAGTCTAGAGAACCGACCCAGCAGGGTTTAGGGTTTAGGGTTTAGGGTTTAGGGTTTAGGGTTTAGGGTTTAGGGCCGTAAATCCTGAACCCTCAGGCCTAAACCCTCAACCTGCACATCCTCGAGCCTCCAGGTGACGCCCCGCAACTTTGCCGTGCCTGCAGCAAAGGAGGCGTTGGCACGGGTGATTAGGGTTTAGGGTTTGGGGGTTTAGGGTTTAGGGTTTAGGGTTTAGGGTTTAGGGTTTAGGGTTTAGGGTTTAGGGTTTAGGGTTTAGGGTTTAGGGTAGTTTTCCAAGACGGCGAGCGCGCTGCAACGCCCGCGCCCAAAATTCGAGCAGTCTTCGAGAAAACACAAACACGCCCGTCGCCCTTGTAGAGCTCGGACTCCAACTCACCAGACGCATTTGGGTTTAGGGTTTAGGGCTTAGGGCTTCGGGTTTAGGCTTTAAAATTAGGCTTTACGGACATTTGGATTCAAGAATGGCCAAAATGATGGCCCCTTCGGCCCCTTCAAGATTTCAAGGGCTCTGTAGAACCCTGGGGTTAAGCCGACAGCCATAAAGACGGACAGGAAGCCAGAAACAATCCTGACCCCCTTTTCAAAAACCATGACATCGCCTCATCTTTCTCATTGCAACCGGTATGGAGGTTCAATCTTGCGGAGGTTGGTGTTTTGGATAAGTATTTAGAAGCCCCCAGCCCTAAATCCTACTTGGGAAACCCAAAACCCTAAACCCTAAATTGCGAACCACAGAGGGATCCAGCTGTGCAAGTGCCAACAGACTCCGACGTCAAGTGTACAGGAGTGCTAGGACCCTCCCCGGTGCGAATACCATTTCGCCAGATTCAGCTTGTTTGCTCGGCTGTTGTTCTCAATCCCCTCCATTCGTCTATCACCAAACCCCAAACCCCAAACCCCAAACTCCAAACCCCAAACCCCAAACCCCAAAGCCCAAACCCCAACCCCAAACCCTAAACCCTAAACCCCAAATCCTAAACCCCAAACCTCTGAGCCGTTTCAGGCCCCGGCCGCCACGCCGGCGCAATCCAGCGCACCAGCTCAGGCGGCGCCGCAGGGTCTCAGGTAGCTCGAAGTAGGTTTCAGGGTTTAGGGTTTTTAGGGTTTTTAGGGTTTTTAGGGTTTTTAGGGTTTTTAGGGTTTTTAGGGTTTTTAGGGTTTTTAGGGTTTAGGGTTTAGGGTTTATTAGGGGAAAGCTGACAGCAATACAGACGGACAGGAAGCCAGAAGCAATCCTGACCCCCTTTCAATAGCCATGCCGTCACTTCATCATTCTCATTGCAACTAGTACGGAGGCTCAAACTTTGGGAGCGTTGGTTTTTCGGATAGACCCTAAGCCCCCCCAGCCCTAAACCCTACCTAGGAAACCCTGACCCAAACCCTCCACCCCGAAGCTTCAGGCCGCCGTCGCCACGCCGGCGCAGCCCAGTGCACCAGCTCAGGTGGCACCCGCAGGGTTTCAGGAGCCCGAAGTAGGGTTCAGGGTTTAGGGTTTAGGGTTTAGGGTTTAGGGTTTAGGGTTTAGGGTTTAGGGTTTAGGGTTTAGGGTTTAGGGTTTAGGGTTTAGGGTTGCGGGTTTAGGCTTTAGGGGGTTTAGGGTTTAGGGTTTGGGGTTTGGGGTTTAGGGTTTAGGGTTGAGGGTTTAGGGTTTAGGGTTTGGGGTTTAGGAAGTGAGGTTTAGGAAGTAAGCCCTATTGCTAGAGGCTACAGGTCCTAATCCCGAGCCCGGCTGCCCAGCCACTCACCAAACTTGAATGGGCTTTAGGGTTTAGGGTTTAGGGTTTAGGGTTTAGGGTTTAGGGTTTAGGGTTTAGGGTTTAGGGTTTAGGGTTTAGGGTTTAGGTTTAAGGGTTTAGGGTTTAGGGTTTAGGGTTTAGGGTTTAGGGTTTAGGGTTTAGGGTTTAGGGTTTAGGGTTTAGGGTTTAGGGTTTAGGGTTTAGGGTTTAGGGTTTAGGGTCCTAAGCCCTGAGCCCCCAAACGGAGGGCAACCAAAAGAAAGATTCGACATGCGGTTTAGGGTTTAGGGTTTAGGGTTTAGGGTTTAGGGTTTAGGGTTTAGGGTTTAGGGTTTAGGGTTTAGGGTTTAGGGTTTGACCAGCCCTTGGGAAATTTCACCTGTTCCTTTGCTGTGTTCGAGATGATCTGAATTTCAGGAAGTAGTAGCTTCAGAGGGTTTCAAGGGCCAGCAAGCAGACCCTAAACCTTAAACCTTAAGCCCTAAACCCTAAACCCTCAACACTCCAACCCTCAAACCCTGAAACTCGGATCCCTCAAGCCTGAACCTCAGGACTGCACGCGCACAGTGTGGAGAAATAAGAATGTCCGGGTTTTAGGTTTAGGGCAAAACCTCCGTTCAAAACTCTTGACCCTAAAAAGCCAAATCCCGAAACCCCCCCCTATACAGTTTCCAGCTTTCTAGTCTCTGGTGTCAAGGGCTGAACCCCTTAACATACCCTTATATTCGCTTAGGGATCCTTAACCCTAAACCCTAAACCCTAAACCCTAAACCCTAAACCCTAAACCCTAAACCCTAAACCTTAAAAAGGGACCCCAAAACCCAAGGGTACAGCCGCAAGGGTCCAAGGGGTAGGAACCCTCGATGGTGACCACGGTGGCCGCTAGGACCTAAGGGACGTGCCACGATTCCACCTTAGGGTTTAGGGTTTAGGGTTTAGGGTTTAGGGTGAGTTCTGAGTGCAGCATGGCGCAGCCCGTGCATGGACCCGGATGGGACCTCGGCTGACTGGCCGTGCTCCCTACATGGGAGTAGGGTTTTGGGGGTTTAGGGTGAGTTCTTAGTGGGGAGTTACCTAGGGAATATTGGTACCACAGAGCCCCTCATTCCTAGTTCAGAGCCAGGTAGGATGTACATAGTGCCACACCCAACACGCAAAGTTTGGGTTAAGGTTCAAGGGTTCAGAATACACCTAAAACCCTAGATCCCTCAACCCGTAAACCCTAAACCCTAAACCCAAAACCCTAAACCCTAAACCCTAAACCCTAAACCAAAAACCCTAAATCCCTCAACCCCTCATGGGTAGGCTGCTCCTGCGGCCGATGGCTCGACGCTGCTCCTGGGCTGGGGGTTTCGGGTTTAGGGGTTAGGGTTTAGGGTTTAGGGTTTAGGGTTTAGGGTGTAGGGTTTAGGGTACCCTTTACCCTGTTTTTGGTTCAGGGTTTACGGTTCAGGGTTCAGGGTTTAGGGGTTAGGGTTCCCTTGTAAAATAACCAGCCCCCAAAAGGGGGCCCGTATCAAAACATCGTTACTCGGCTACCAAATGTTTGTAACTTTTTGCCTTGATCCTTGCCTGTGTTATCAGGGTGTCTGCATACTCGAAACCGAAACCCTATTCCCCAAGCCCCCAAGCCATGCAGCGTTAGCCCCTCTCAGTTAAAAACCCTAAGCCCTAAACCCACAGCCCCTGTAAAGTCAGTGAAAGTTCGAAAGCGCTGAAGTTGAGGATTTGCATGGCCTTCAGTCCCTTGCTGAGCCGGGCTCTTGTAAGGGTCTAGGGGTCAGGTTTGGTTTTTGGCTCATTTTGGTTATTCTAGGCCCCCAGATAATGGCAACGGGTTGCTTTGGTAGTGTTATCGTATTCATACTTAATGGGGATGAAAAGGGAATTATGTAGGGTCTTTACATTCTCAGTTTTCAGGTTTACAGAGTTTGGGTTAGGAGTCACGGGGCCTTGGGACTCTTATCGTCCTTCTACAACCTTTAGTGCCCACACGTGTTATATGTATACATACATTACAATTCGAGATGCCTTATTTGGTGTACACCCCAAACCCTAAACCCTAAACCCTAAACCCTAAACCCTAAATCCTAAACCCTAAACCCTAAACCCTAAACCCTCAATCCTAAACCCTCAGCCCCACCGCGACACTCAGGTTGGCTGAGCTGCGTGTCTATGAGAGACATGCAGCGAAGGCGGGTTTGGGGGGGTTTAGGGTTTAGGGTTTAGGGTTTAGGGTTTAGGGTTTAGGGTTTAGGGTTAGGGTTCAGTAGTCCCAATGGGAAGGGATCATGGGGACAGTTGAGCTTTGGGCGTGGAGAGTAAGCCCTAAACCGCTAAACCCTAAGTCCTGGACCCTGAACAGCCCGATCCTTCGCACCCTAAACCCGAACCCTAAACCCGAGACCCTGATGGGAGTTCGGTGGGATTGTTAGCCCGAGGTCTGCAGGCTTAGGCTTGGAAGTATACATCGAGTCGTAAGTGGCTTTAGGCACACTAAACCCTAAACCCGCAGCCCTAAACCTTAAGCCCTACACCCTAAACTCCAAACCCTAAACCCTAAGCCTTGTTTTTTTTCAGCCCAGAACCAGAAGACCCCAGGGTAGGCCCTTCTTGGGTTTAGGGTTCAGGGTTTAGGGTTTAGGGTCTAGAGTTTAGGGTTCAGGGCTGGGACCCAGAGTAGGCCCTCATTCCCTTTGTTAGGGCTGAGGTGTCTCTTTTCGGCCCCTGTAGCCCAAAGAGGGTACCCTCTGTACTCCTAGGCTGCGTCATCGGTTTAGGGTTTAGGGTTGAGGGCTTAGGGTTTAGGGTTTGGTGTTCCCCCCCCCCCCCCCCCAACAAATCCCCAAACATAGGCCCTCATTACTTTGGGTCTTCGATTCATGGGGGGGGCACCCTTTCGAAGGGAAGGTTTGAGGGACTTGGTGACGAAAGCCCTCTAAAACCCTTGGGCGCGTCTACAGCAATCAGTGGCGCTTTCGAGTGCTGAGTCTGAACTGCATGCGCTGGTGGAAGGTGCAAGAGAGTCCTTGGGGCTTCGTTGCGCCGTTGGCCATGTGCTAGGGGTGGACACCCAGCTCATCCCTGCTACCTTCCGCGATAGCAAAGCAGCTATCAATGTTCCGAAAATGGCGGGTTTGCGCATGTTGCGCCACATAGATGTGCGAGCGTGTTTTGTACAACAAGGCTCACAGCTTACGTAGTTTGCGGTGGTGGGGTTGACTCCTGTTACCTTGTCCCCCGGGTTTCCCCTGGTGTCCTCCCTTCTCCTTCGCTTCTCCTCGTCTCGGTTCTTTTCCCTTCTCTCATTTCGGTTGGTTGCGGTCGTTGTTTTGGGGCAGCTCGGTGTGCGGGAGGGCAGCTTGCAGTTCCGCATTTTCAGCAGAAGATGCGAGGTGCTGGAGGGGCCGTCCCCTACTGGGTGGCTCGCATGTGGGAGCCCCTGGTGATGATGAGGCCGAAGCAGAGGCGCGCGAAGTCCGGAAGTTTCTCTGGGCATCTGTGGACGAAGCGTGGTCAGTCCGGTACCGTGGAGCAGGCCGATGCCAAAACCCTAAATACCTAAAACCCTAAAACCCTACAACCCTACAACCCTATAACCCTAAAACCCTACAACCCTACAACCCTATAACCCAAAACCCTGCAACCCTACAACCCCTTGTAAGCCCCTTTAAGAAGAAGAGGGGCGCCCTTTCTAGTCCTAGGTTCCTAACCCTAAACCCTAAACCCTGAACCCTAAACCCTAAACCCTAAACCCTAAACTGGGCAACCTCGTTCAGGAGGACTACTTCGACGCGCAGTCGGGTCGCTGGGACATCGATGGGCTGGAGTCGGACCTTCGTCTTGCGAAGGCCTTGCTTGCGCGAGTAAAGGGGGGTTTAGGGTTTAGGGTTTAGGGTTTAGGGTTTAGGGTTTAGGGTTTAGGGTTTAGGGTTTAGGGTTTAGGGTTTAGGGTTTAGGGTTTAGGGTTTAGGGTTTAGGGTTTGGTCGTTGAGTTGTTTAGGGAGTTTAGGGTTGCGGGAGTGCAGCGTTTCGGAGAGTCGGGGCTCGGAATTTCGGGAACTTAGGGATGAAGGGACCGAGGGGTTGGTTGAGAGACTCAGGGGACGGAGGACCTAGGGAGGGCAGGTTTTAGGAATCGTCGCCTGCCCTCCCCCTGCCGTCCACACAACCCGCAATACAATTGGGGCTCTGGCTAACCCTAAACTCTAAACCCTCTCCGCACAAAAAGCTTTAGATCCCCTAACACCGTACAACGACCTCCAAGCCTAAACCCCGAAGCCCTAAACACGAGAGGCCTACAACCCTAAAGACGTGAACTCTTTCTCAGAGCCCTAAAGTCTAAACCCTGAACTCAAAACACTTTGAACTTTCTTTGGAACCCTGAACCCTAAACCAGAAACCCGAAACTCTAAACCCTAAACCCCAAACCCTAAACCCTAGACCCTAGACCCTAAACCCTAGAAGCTTTAAAGCCCGAAACCGCAGGGGCACGCCGTCGAGAAGCTGGAGGCCTCGGCTATGCAGGTCCCGCAAAAGGGCGGGGGGGGGAGGGGTTTGTAGTTTTGTTGCTGGCGTGCTTATACTGCTAGGGGTTCTAGGGATTCCTAGCTAAACCCTAAACCTAAACCTAAACCTTAGGGCTGCTAGGGTTCAGGGTTGACAGGGATCAGTCTTTCGAGTGGGCGCTTGCGCGGTAGGGTTTAGGGCTTACCGCCTAGGGTTTGGGGTTAGAGGCCTGGTCGTCTTCCTGGTAATCTAACCCCTCCAGGCTCCCTCTTCACTCGAAAGTTAGCCTTGACATGAATATAAGAGGCAAAACCGAAGCAGCTCACGGCAACACGCACAAGAGCTTGGGATGTTCCCCCCTGCACCAACAGTCCTTATCCGGGACTATAATAAGGTGGTACTACAATGCCTATCAAGGACTAGTGGTATAAGGGGCAACATCCCAAACAAGAGCTCTTAAACGAGGTCTTTATAAGGTTGGCGGGTGTCTTGCCGAACCCTAAAACCTAAACCCCAAAACCCCCTAAACCGAAACCCTAAACCCGAAACCCTAAGCCCAAGCCCTAAACCCTAAACGCTACTCCCAAGAGGCCCATGGAGCTTAATGAGGGGAGCTGCGACCTATCCGAAGGTTTGTGGTGCCTCATTTCTAGGTCAGCCCCGGGGCTCAATCAATTTGGGGAGTGGGGTTAGGGTTTAGGGTTCAGGGTTTGGGGTTTAGGGTTTGGGGTTTAGGGTTTAGGGTTTGGGGTTCAAGATTTTTTTTGTGTCGAGAGGATTTAGAGTTTAGGGTTTGGGGTTTAGGCCGTTTGGAGTCGCCTCGAGTCATACACCTTGATGTGTTGGTTGAGGGCCTGGGGTTCAGGGTTTAGGGTTTCGGTTTCGTGCATCGAGGTTCAGGGTTCAGGGTTGAGGAAATTTCGAGTTGCCTTTGCCCCATTGTTCCACCGTATATAGCCTAAACCTGAACCACGTACTACGCACATGCATACCTGTACAGTATATACTTGGGCCCTACAGCTACTAAAAGGCACCCCTTTAAGGCGCCATTTTGGCTCAAGCCATTTCAGTATCACTCACTCCCTTCGCCGGTCCGGCATGAGCCCCGCTCAACGCAGGGAGGACGAACTGCGGGACAAAATCGACGAGCTGGAGGAGGATTTGGCCAACCCGACCGCTCTTCTTCAAGCAACTGAACGCGACAGGAACAAGCTTCGGGAGGCGAGAGTGCCTGCTGATCCTCTATCTGACTCACTTGCGAGAGGTCCCCGAAGGTGATGTATTTGAAAGCATTGCCACATGTGCTGGCACCCATCGGCTGGCTGCCCACCCTGCTAGGAGGGCCCAGCGCAGGGTGAACGGCGCATGCGGCAGGAGCTTTTTGTTGTTGGCGCTATGCTATCTGCCGTTTTTTCATGGGTGCCAGGTGGGGTTTGGCACATTCCTTCGGCGCAAGAAGCCATCGCGTAATGTGTTGTCTTCCCGCCCTCTCCTCCATGGGCCATCGAAGCATCGGCAAGGCTTGCAGAACCGTGAGGGCTCGGAGTCTTGAGAGTCCGGGGCTCTTGATCTGCAGCCACCAGCAGTTGGTCTTCCTCGAACCCATCTAAACCCTTTAGGGTTCAGGCCATAGGGTGTGGCTGTCTGCGGTTAAGGGTTTTGTCGAAACGGTTTTGGAATTCAGTGTTCAGACAGCGGGCTAGGGGCTCAAAACCGTTCCTTTGTTGACTGAGTGTATTCCACACAGTCAATAAACAATCAAAAGGCTTTTCTGCTGAAGGCACCACTCATGGGCCGTTATCGGGCCACGGTTTTCTGGCAACTCTATCGCAGAGTGGTCCAATATTCCAGAAAGCAGGACGACTCCTTTTGCCTCTCTGGTCCCAGTGCCCACGCAGGATCATGGGCTTCCCGCCCGAGTTCTGCAAGGAAGTTTCTGGACCAGCAGCCGATGAGTTTTTCGCCTTACACCTCCGAAAACTGTCGCCCTTATTCCAAAGAAACTCCGTCTTGCAGCACACTCCTTCGGATCCAGTCTGCGTCCAAGAGGCAAAGGCCTTGCTTCGCTGCGTTCTATCCACCTTAGAAAGCAAGGCCTACGCGTGCTGGAGTTCAGCAAATTTGTTTGGGCTCTCCTGCGCGTAGCTCGCGTCTGGCAACTGCCCACGTTACAGTTCAAAAGACCGCGACAAATAGTTCGTCCAGGAGATTCGGGACCTTATTTAATGTCAAGGCCCCGGGCCGGGGGCTCTGGATTCTCAAGTCTTAAACAGGCCGGGCCAACTCATCCCTTTGAAAATCATGCGGGCCCCTTTTAAAATCATATGGATCCGTTTTGTTTATGTAAACTCCGCGCTAAAAGAAGGGGCGAAAACCTCTTAGGTTGCGCGATGGCATCTGGCAGACGCCGGAAGGCGAAGTCTTCCCAGATGAGCTGCGCTTCGAAGAAGGGTCACTGGTCGACTTGCTGCATTGTGACGACTTCCGTGAACAGCCCAGGCCATTCTTCATAGTCTCCCTTGACACCATGTTGGAGCTTATGCCCATGGTCATCAGTGGAACCCATTCCAACGAAGCGATGTGCGAGCGTGCCCACCAAATTTGGATGGAACACAACGAACATGAGGTTCACAAGCGGCCACAGCTCTTCAAGCCGTGGTCAGAGCTCGCTGAGCCGGAGCGTAGGAGGGTATACGACTTCGTCTTCCAGGCGCATGAATACATTGTCACGCACCTCGAGGACCAGGGTTGCCAACCTGTGCTGGGCGTAGCCAACGGCCCATCGGAGAGGTCAGTTTTTGTTTTGATTTGTTTTTTCTCTTCGTTTTGCTCACGGATTTATTGCAGCTCAGGGCCCCAGCAGGGGCCTTCCGCACCCTTCTTTTGGTCTTCGAGATTCTTCAAATAGTACTGCTTAGGTTCTCGGTCCTTAAAGTCCTCCCCCGTTTTTTCTCATCCCTTTCTAGTCCTGTGCTACCCCTCAGGCCCCTCTCTGGTCCCCCAATGCGGTCCAATCTGAAAACCGTAGGAAGCATTGAGTTTCAAGAAAGAGTGTAGACATCGACGTAAACGTCCATATGGTATCCATGGAACACATGACATCGCCTGAAATCCACATGCGCAATGAAGAAACCCATATGAATCAGTGGCGACTTTTAGAAGGTATGAACAAATCACTGATCATGCGGAAATCCACGGAATGGGAGCCATGAACTACACACTTGGACAAGGATATAAGTCCTATTTCCTGTGAGCGCGGACGCAGTGCCGTAGCACTTCAAATGCACTATTTTCAGGACATAGCTCTCTGGTGACGCTGATTGACTTTCTTGGATCGACAGAACTTTGCCATTACGCAGAATTTGCCTCCCTGAACATCTAGAACAACACCATGTCCAGCGAGGCAGTAATGATCTGGGACATGTTCAACTGCCCTTCTTCCGGCCTGTCTGCAGCTGCAAACTCGAAACTGCGTGGAAGCAAGACACCTCGCAATTGCCCATTGCCTTCATCTCTAGGCGCGTTTCTCTTGTGAGCGAAGCTAGGTCAATGCTTCGCGCAAGCCAATGTTCCCTGCAGGTGTGAAGACGCATTGCCGAGCCACATCGCGCATGTTCGACATATTCAAGTTTTGCATCTCTCTCTCTCTCTCTCTCTCTCTCTCTCTCTCTCTCTCTCTCTCCCCCTCTTCTCTCTCCCCCCCTCCCTCACTCGCTATAAACAAAGTGTGCGCTAGCCCACGTTACAGTTCAAAAGACTTGGCGGCCGCCGCTGGGGAGATCCTCGGCTGCCTGCGCGCGTGCGTGTGTGTTTCCGCGGGTGGGCCTGGTGAGTGTGCGTGCACGGGTTCAGGTGCGGCTGCGTGTGCTAGTGCGGGCGTTGGCGTGCGGGCTCGGTTGCGGATTGGGTGTTTGCGTAGTCGGGGGCCACTGTGCCCTTAAGGAAGCTTGGTCGCATTTATTTTGCTCGCCATCTCGAACCCTTCGCGGAGAGCGGCGATGACGTCTTCGGAGGGAGCTGCTCTGCGATGCGGGGCGGGAAGTTGGTGTCGGCCGCAGTAACATCTGTGGACCATTGCATTCACTCACTCACTCGCTCACTCACTAAACGCTCAAGTGTATACTATATAGGTACATGGACCCTTAAGATGAACCGACGCTACACCCTAAACCCTAAACCTTCAACCTAAACCCTAAACCCTTCACCATAAACCAAAGCCCTAAGCCCTAAGCACTAAACCCTCAGCCCTGCAGGTCAATGGTGTGAACGGGGCGAGCCGACAGAATGGTGAGAAGAGTCCGGCGCAGCTCTTTAAGGCGCATTGGCATAAACCCTAAACCCGAGACCCCTAAACCCTAAACCCTAAACCCTAAACCCTAAACCCTAGACCCCAGACCCTAAACCCTAAACCCTAAACCCTAAACCCCAATAACCCTGTTACAGTGTATCACTGAGCAATGAAACCCAAGCCCTTAAAGGGTACAGGGTCTTTCTCCTCCCAAACGGCTTAGAGTCTCGGGGTCGGAATAATTACTAAGAATATTCCCTTATGGTCCCTTTGTAACTTTACGATAGTGACCCCCAAAACCCTATTCTAATTATTCAGGCCCCTATAGCAAGGGCTTCTTTACGGCTTGGTCTGTAGCTTGGTCCGCAGCCCAGTATGAACCATCCAAGGCCCCCAGCGTCGGCAGAGTTCTTGTGTTCAGGGTTAGGGTTTAGGGTTTAGGGTCAGGGTTTAGGGTTTAGGGTTTAGGGTTTAGGGTTTAGGGTTTAGGGTTTAGGGTTTAGGGTTGAGGGTTGAGGGTTGAGGGTTTAGGGTTTAGGGTTTAGGGTTTAGGATTTAGGGTTTAGGGTTTAGGTTTTAGGGTTTAGGGTTTAGGTTTTAGGGTTTAGGGTTTAGGGTTTATTGTTCTGGGTTTAGGGTTTAGGGTAGACAACCGAGGGTATGTGAGTTGACTCCTGTGGCCCTGAACGGGATCCTTAGGGACCCTAATTCCCTACGTCCCCTACTAAATGCCCGTAATTCTGAAGGTTGAGGGTTCAGCATTTAGGGCTTGGGACCTAATTGGGGTGGGAAATTTCGGAGTAGCATGTGTGGCCGCAGCTCTTGCCCCTAATATATAGGGGTCGGAATAAGTACTAATAGTATTCCCCTGTGGTCCCTATCTATCTATCAATATACATATATATATACTATAAGAACCCCCCAAGACCTTGTTCTAATTATGAAGGGCCCGACATTCCACTGTTGTATTTGTTGCCGCGCGCAAGGTCACGGGCCCTTGACTTGGGATGCAACCAACCCTAAACCCTGAACCCTGAACCCTGAGCCCTAAACCCTAAACCCGAAACCCTAAACCCTAAACCATCCTAAGCCCTAAACCAGTCGTATGATAGTCATGACAGTCGATATCCATAGTCATATTCGCTTCTTAGTCACCACCGTCGCCGCCCTGTTACTCCCACCCCGGCCCTGTCCCTCACTCCCTTCTCTACCCAGCACTGGATAAGGAAGCAGGCCCTGACGCCAGCAGAGGCTGAGGCTACGAGCTCTACTTGGAGGGCGGTGCCCAGGAAGGTCAGCTGAAACAACTCAATCAAAATGTCGCCGAGGGCTTCGGCTGCGTGGCACCGTCCAGGGACAGGGTGCAAGCCATCAGGGCAAGCATGCGATCTGCCAGATGTCGGGGACATATGGGCATTTCCACTTGTTGAATCAGTCCCCCCCAAAAAAAAACACAAGACCTCTAGTTCCTTCAGTATAGACCTAAATCTGAAACCCCTCAAACCCCTTGCACCCCCACTCCCTCACCCCTAAACGCTTCCACTAGCGTGACAGAACATTGCGCCCGTGCGTGGCCACAGTACTGCTCCTGGAGCTCAACAATCGTCATTCTGGCATTTCGCTTTTTGTTTCTTCGTCTAGGTTTGGGGTAATGGGGTGCCAGCAAGGACTCTGGATAGATAAATTCCACCCTCTACCGTCATCCCTCAATTCCTCCAACTTCAACCCTCAAGCGCTCAACCCCAAAGCCCAAACTCCTCAACCCTTAACCTGCCACTCACGACACCCTAAACCCTAAACCCTAAACCCTAAACCCTAAACCCTAAACCCTAAACCCTAAACCCTAAACCCTAAACCCTAAACCCTAAACCCTAAACCCTAACCTAAACCCTAAACCCTAAACCCTAAACCCTAAACCCTAAACCCTAAACCCTAAACCCTAAACCCTAAACCCTAAACCCTAAACTCTAAACTCTAAACCCTACCCTAAACCCTAAACCCCACATGTGCAAACCTCTAACCCTATAAATCAAGGGAGTCAAACTTTTCTCCCTACGGATGTACCCCTAAGAGCCAAACTCCCAAAGCAAGAACTCTTACCCTAAGGCCCAAACCCACAACCCTGAGCCCTAAACCCCTAAACCCTAAACCCTACAGCCTAAGCCCTAAACCCTACACCCTAAACCCTAAACCCTAAAACTCGCATCAGGAGCTGCTTGCCTTGGACCCGAATGTGAATAAGGCAGGATCCGCATTCAGGGCGTAGGCAGCTGTTCGATTTCCTGGATGTTGGTTTAGGGTTTAGGGTTTAGGGTTTAGGGTTTAGGGTTTAGGGTTTAGGGTTTAGGGTTTAGGGTTTAGGGTTTAGGGTTTAGGGTCCCAAACCACAGACCACAGTACACCCTAACCCCTAAACCCTAAAGCCGAAGCCCTAAAGCCCAGAGAGAATCCCTGCAAAAGCTGTTGCAAAACTGAAAGTCGACCCTGAACCCTGAACCCTGAACCCTGAACCCTAAACCCTAAACCCTAAACCCTAAACGCTAAACCCTAAACCCTAAACCCTAAACCCCAAACCCTAGACCTTAGACCCTAAACCCCAAACCCCAAACCCCAAGCCCTAAGCCCGAAGCCCAAGCCCCAAGCCCCAAGCCCCCGCCCCCCGCCCCCACCTCTCAAGGTTCCCCCCCCCCCCCCCCCACCACCACTCGGTTCGAAGGCTTGGGGTTTTGAATTCGCCTGCGGGTCCTCAACATCCTTGAAGAGTGTTGTGGCTTCAGTCAGGTGGGACACCCTAAGCCCCGGACACCCTAAGCCGCCCCAAGCCCCAAACCCTAAATCCCAAACCCGAAGCCTTCAACGCTAACTCCTAAGCCCAAAGCCCCTAAGCCCCAACTCCCTAAACCCTAAGCCCTAAACCTTAAAGTTTGAACCTTAGATCCTCAACCCTAAACCAGAACCGCAAACCCTGAGCCCCAAACCCTAAACCTTAAACCCTAAACCCTAAACCCCAAACCCTACACCCTAAACCCTTAACCCTAAACCCTGAACCCTAAACCCTAAATCCTAAGCCCCTAGGACGACTACTACGATGCGACGGGGGACCTTTGGGATGTCCAGGGGTTGAAAGAAGATCTCTGGCCGCAAGCCGGGAGGGTTTCAGGGTTTAGGGTCTAGGGTTTAGGGTTTAGGGTTTAGGGTTTCAGGGTTTCGGGTCTAGGGTTTGGGGTTTGGATTTTGTTAGGGGTCTAGAGTTTTAGGGTTTTAGGGCTTAATTAGGGGGTTAGGGCTCAATTAGGGGTTTAGGGTTTTAGGGTTTTTCGGGCTTAACTAGGGGTCTAGGGGTTTCAGGGCTTAATTTGGGGTTTAGGGTTTTAGGGTTTCAGGGTTTTAGGGGTTTAGGGTTTAGAGCTTAATTAGGGGTTTAGGGTTTCAGGGTTTTAGGATTTACTATTTTGGTTTTTTAGGGTTTTAGAGTTTCGGGGTTTTAGGGTTTAGGGTTTGGTTTCGGGTCTAGGGTTTGGGGTTTAGGGTTTAGGGTTTGGGGTTTGGGGTTCAGGGCTGTTGTGCCCTTTTACCACGTTTTTTGGTTCAAGGTTCTCTTCTCAAGGAACCAAGCCCCTATTGTAGTATGGTTGCTGGGCTACGAAGAAGCCTAACCCCCCTAGAGCCTACTGAGCCGACCTAAACTCCTAAACTCCTAAACCTTAAACCCTAAGCCCCTAAACGCCTAAACCCCCTGAACCCCTAGAAGCTCTTGACCCATTCAGCCTTAATTAGGGGTTTAGGGTTTTAGGGTTTTAGGGCTTAATTAGGGGTTTAGGGTTTTAGGGTTTCAGGGTTTTAGGTTTTTGGGTTTTGGGTTTGGGGTTTAGTAGGGTTTTAGGGTTTTTAGGGTTTTTAGGGTTTCAGGGTTTCAGGGTTTCAGGGTGTTGGGGTTTGGGGTTTGGGGTTTGGGGTTTGGGGTTTGGGGTTTAGTAGGGTTTGGGGTTTAGGGTTTGGGGTGTAGGGTTGTAGGGTCCAGGGTGTAGGGTTTATGGTTGAGTTAGGGGTTTAGGGTTTATTTAGGTTTTTGCAGATCTAAGCACATTGGCCTTTTTCAGGTTCCAGTTGTGGCGAACTCTCTTAGCCGAAACCCTAAACCCTAACCAAACCCTAAACCCTAAACCGTAAGCCCTAAGCCTTAAACCCCAAACCCTGGAACCCTAAACCCTGATCAGCCCCTGCACCCGCACAAGCCGCGAGAACCCTTGAATCCTTCTGAGCCCTTACTTATCCGTCTCAAACCCTAAATCCCAAACCCTAAACCCTAAATCCTAAACCCTGAACCTCAAACCCTAGATCCTGAACCGTTGTAACCTTATAGACCCTTATAGACCCTTATAGACCCTTATAGACCCTTATAGACCCTTATAGACCCTTATAGACCCTTATAGACCCTTACAAGCCGAAGCGGCTCAGACTAGGGTTTAGGGTTTAGGGTTTAGGGTTTAGGGTTTAGGGTTTAGGGTTTAGGGTTTAGGGTTTAGGTTTTAGGGTGATGCACATATTCAACACCTTTGGAGTCAAGAGGCACTGCTCTGCGAACCCCTCGCAGCCTCTCCGAGAGCCAACGTGGAAACCCTAAACCCTAAACCCTAAACCCTAAACCCTAAACCCTAAACCCTAAACCCTAAACCCTGAACCCTGAACCCTGAACCCCAAACCCTGAACCCTAAACCCTGAACCCTGAACCCTGAACCCTATGCAACCCTGCAACTGACATGAGCTCTGCAGTTCCTCAGCGGCCAAAGATAGGAAACTGCTCTGCGAATGTTGGAAAATGTTCGATAGACTAGGACCTGGAGTAGGCTGTTACTCCCCTTTTTTAGGGTTTAGGTTCCCTCATAAGCCCCTTTAAGCCAAAAAATGTTTAGAAGCCCTAAGCCCTAAACCCTAAACCCGAAGGGCTTAGGGGCCATGTTACTCTTGGGCTGCTACAGCCTCAGAGCAGACTGATATGATCCTCTCAGGCAAGTAACCCTCCAATTCGGAACCACTGCCTAAACCCTAAACCCTACCCTAAACCCTAAACCCTAAACCCTAAACCCTAAACCATAAACCCTAAGCCCTAACGAGATTAGCCGCGAGCTGAACTGGCCTTTAGAAAGGGGGGAAGAAGCTGTGACATCATGTAGACAGCTACCCAGTCATGATCGGCATTTGGTGTTTAGGGTTCAGGGTTTAGGGTTCAGGGTTTAGGGTTCAGGGTTTAGGGTTCAGGGTTCAGGGTTCAGAGTTCAGGGTTTAGGGTCTAGGGCCTCAGGGCCTCAGGGCCTCCGGGTGTCGGCGACTCGGTAGGGCCTGGGGGTATTTTGTATTTTCCCTTATTGGGTTTGAAAGCGGGCCATATTGACCCTAAACCCTAAACCCTAAACCCTAAACCCTAAACCCTAAACCCTAAACCCTAAACCCTAAACCCTAAACCCTAAACTCCAAACCCCAAACCCCAAACCCTAAACCCTAAACCCTAAACCCTATACCCTAAACCCTAAACCCTAAACCCTAAACCCCAAACCCTAAACCCTAAACCCTAAACCCTTTTTTGCATAAGCCCCCAAACCCTGAAGTGCTGAGTCCAAGGACATCCTCTTGATGCGCTCGCCTCAGCGGCAGGGCCCTGAAGGCCACTGTTGCATTGTTTCGGGTTTCGGGTTTGGGGTTTAGGGTTTGGGGTTTAGGGTTTAGGGTTTGGGGTTTGGGGTTTAGGGTTTAGGGTTAGGGGTTTGGGGTTTAGGGTTCACCTGGGTTTCTCGTTAGGCCCTTGCGGCATAATTTTTTTCTTGTTGGGTTAAGAGGATCATCTTCAGGAATATTCTTCAGAGGGTGTTAAGGGCCATCTTAGTTTTTTCTTTATCTATGTGTTCTGGGTTCCTTAAGGGAGGGAGGTTCATGCGGGGATTAGGGTTTACGGTTTGGGGTTTGGGGAACCTTAGGGAAGCTTAGGGAGCCTTGGGGAGTAGTGGGGAGTATTAGGGAGGGAGCTCCCTCCCTGAAGGACCCTATGGATGAACCTCTTAGCCCGCAGCATGGGTTTAGGGTTTAGGGGTTGAGGGGTAGGGTTTAGGGTTTAGGGCTTGAGGGGTTTAGGGTTTAGGGTGTAGGTTTTAGGGTGGGGGCGGGGGTTGGGGGGTTTCAGCAGCAAGAGTCAGGGGCTAAGGGTTTTAAGTAAGGGTTCAGGATATTCGGGTTCGAGGGGACCGCCACTTATAAGCTCTCCAAATCCCTTGAATCGTAACGTCGTTTGATTTGCATTTGCGGGTCCGCGATGAAGCCGGCCTAGCTTGGCCTTACGGCATTTCGCATATAACACCCAAACCCCAAACCCTAAACCCTAAACCCCAAACACCAAACCCTAAACCCTAAACCCCAAAGCTTATAAGCCTTGCACAGAGCGAGGCATCTTCGCAGAGCTGCAGCGCTATGCGCCGGGTGCGCTTCGGGAAGACTACTTCTCTGAGGCGGGTTTAGGGTTTCTTGGTTCAGGGTTTAGGGTTTAGGGTTTAGGGTTTAGGGTTTAGGTAAAGAGAGACGGAGAGAGAGGCAGAGAGAGAGAGAGCGGGAGAGAGAGGCAGGAACTTTTTGTGGACATTATTGAGGGCATCGTGAAGCCAAAGACTTCTGAATTCAAAGTAGTCCTTGGGCTGTTAGGCTTGAGGCTTCTACAAGCCCTAAACCCTAAACCCTCAACCCTAAACCCTAAACCCTAAACCCTAAACCCTAAACACTAAACCCTAAACCCTAAACCCTAAACCCTAAACCCTACCCCTTAAACCTTAAACCCTAAACCCTACACCCGAAAACCCTTAACCCTTAGTTTCAAGGTTTACGGGTCTTTTCAATTAGAGTCGGTACTTGTGGCTAGTTTGTTGCCTTGTAGCACAGGGTTGCAGGGGATGGTTTTCGTAGTTATTCAGGCTCCTGTATTCACAACCTCCCGAAGCTTACGACCGAGCAGCAAGAGCAGCGACACCAGCCGAACGCAAGAAGTCATTGAACATAAAACCGGCTCTGTGATGAATGGCTACCTTCAATGGTAATCAGTTCACGAAAGATGTAGGATTCAACAACTTTTTTGTGATATCCACCATCCAATCCAAAGGTTGTATCTAGATGTTCACTGAACTTAGAACCCTAAAGCCTAAACCCTAAACCCTAAACCCAAAACCCAAAACCCAGAACCCAAAACCCAAAACGATCAGCACATGGTGGGACACCATTTCACTTGTGAGTTATGCCCCCGAGGCCACAGCCGCACATGAGCAGTCTGAGTCTCCGCTCTTCCTTGTAATTTGCATGCTTTTGGGGTTTGGGTTTTAGGGTTTCGGGTTTAGGGTTTAGGGTTAGGACATCTGCACGTGCATACCCTAGGCTCTTCTCGGCCAGGTCTTCCCTAAATCCTCAGCCCCTAAAGCCCCTGAAGAGCCCCGAAAGCCCCTAAAGCCCCGAAAGCCCCTAAAGCCCCCAAAGGCCCTAAAGCCTTAAACCCCAAACCCTGAAGCCCCAAACCCCTAAGCCCTAAAGGCCCAAAACCTGAAGCCTTAAACCCGAAGACCCTAAACCCTAAACCCTAAACCCTGAACCTTAAACCCTAAACCCTAAACCCTAAACCCTAAACCCTAAACCCTAAACCCTAAACCCTAAACCCTAAACCCTAAACCCTAAACCCTAAACCCTAAACCCTAAACCCTAACCCTAAACCCGAAGCTCAGAACACCAGAGGCCACGCAGGAGTGGGATGTGGAGGGGCTCGAGGAAGACCTCCGCCTCTCACGCGCCTTGGTGGCCGTGTTGGTTTAGGGTTTAGGGTTTAGGGTTTAGGGTTTAGGGTTTAGGGTTTAGGGCTTTGGGTTGTTCGGTAACTTCCGTTCGTGGGCTTTAGAGTTTGGGGTTTAGGGTTTAGGGTTACACAAAAAGACCCAACTCTGGTGACATCTGAAGAGGTGTGTGCCTTACACTCTGCCTTTGAGGTTAGGGTTTAGGGTTTAGGGTTTAGGGTTTAGGGTTTAGGGGTTAGGGGTTAGGGGTTAGGGGTTAGGGGTTAGGGGTTAGGGTTTAGGTATAATTTGTGCCGGTTTGGGGGTACTAGTACAGAAAGCCATACTTCATACGCCAAAAAGTGGCGTTGGCAAGGGCTTTCCAACCTTGCTGCAGCCTTAAACCCTAAACCCTGAACCCTAAACCCTAAACCCTCAACCCTGAACCCTAAACCCTGAACCCTGAACCCTGAACCCTAAACCCTAAACGGTGGCACCTCTGAATCGACCACTGGCCGTTTGAAGTTTACGCCGCTGTGCCACACAAAGTCAATGTAGGCCTCATGGCAACCCTAAACCCTAAACCCTAAACCCGGACCTCTAACCCTAAACCCTAAGCCCTAAACCCTAAACCCGAATCCCTAATCCCGAATCCCTAAACGTGACCCCCCCCCCCCCACTCCCCACAAGAAGGAGAGTCCGAATCGGCTACCGTCTGATCCCTTGCTCCTGGCCACCAGGTGACCAGCATCCAGTGTTTCAAAGGTAGCTGTCCATGCCACTCTTGGAGGCCGGGTTTGGCGGTTTAGGGTTTAGGGTTTAGGGTTCAGGGTTCAGGGTTTAGGGTTTAGGGTTTGAGGTTCCGGTTTGGGGTTCAGGGTTAGTTCGTGTTTAGGGTTTAGGGCTTAGGGCTGATTCGGGTATGGAATCCTAGACTACCTCCCGCCCGCAGGAGGTCTGCGGAGTGGCTTTTAGTGTAGTAGACGCAATTCATAGCCCGCTTACTTGCTAGCGTCGTAAGGATTGTGGAAAATTCGTTCTCTGAAATGCCCCTTGAAGGGGAGCCTAGGGGGGGGGGGTAGTATAGGGGGAACGCATGATACATCCGAAAAAGCGGCTGTCGATGATAGACCCTCGATGCACGCGAAGTCCTTACCCTCCCCACTCTGACCCCAACCTCTATATGCTCATCAAACTTTGCCGTCGCCGAAAACAGTGTTCGTGTGTGTATGCGTGACGTCCATGGGCCAGTTTTCTGATGGTTCTCAGGTTTGCAATGATGCTTTCACTCTTGCAGCAGTGGAGATCTTTCCCCCGCAGCACAGCCGCAGCTTACACTTGCGCACCCGGTTCCGGAAGTAACGGGTTACAAGGTTAATGGTTGAAGAGTGTGTGCAGATGTGCACGAAACCCTCAACCCGCGTTAGCCCCGAAATCCTGAACGTAGGTCCTAAAGTCCTATATAGACCTGCAGGGCCTTTGCAGTTCGTTGTGATTAACGACATCCATCCCCTAAACTCTAAACTCTAAACTCTAAATTCTAAACCCTAAACCCTAAACCCTAAACCCTCAACCCTCAACCCTCAACCCTCAACCCTCAACCCTCAACCCTCAACCCTCAACCCTCAACCCTCAACCCTCAACCCTCAACCCTCAACCCTCAACCCTAAACCCTAAACCCTAAACCCTAAACCCTAAACCCTAAACCCTAAACCCTAGCAGCTGCCATCCCAAAGCCTGCGCCCTGACGCGTAACATCCCTCGAACTTTGCCGCCGACTCGATCGCCCTCCCAAACCCCTACACCCTAAGACCTAGACACGAAAGCCGAAGGCCTAAACCCGAAAGCCGAAACCCCAGCAAACCCTAAACCCTAAACCCTAAACCCTAAACCCTAAACCCTAAACCCTAAACCCTAAACCCTAAACCCTAAACCCTAAACCCTAAACCCTAAACCCCAAACCCTAACCCTAAACCCCAAACCCTAAACCCTAAACCCTAAACCCCCCAAATGCCGAGTCCTGCGTTCCGCTGGCAGGTCGCCTAGCAACAGAGTGACGCACGCAGCGGGGACATTACCAACGCAGCCAAAAACCGGACTGGTGGCGGTGTAGTGTTTTCTTTGTGGTACTTTACTGTAACTTTAGATCCTTACCTTTTTTGGGGGTTTATTGGGTTTCTTATTAAGGCAGCTAAAAGTTTCATCTATAGCTACCCTCCTCAGTGCAGCCAAGTAGTGTAAGCAAAGCTTCGGGGACTCGGGCTTACCTGGCTTTGCTTCTGGGAGGCATATACCCTGAACCCTAAACCCTAAACCTTAAACCCTAAACCTTAAAGCCGAAACCCTAAGGTATTTTCGAGGCGGACAGTGTTTGGGGGTAAAAGTCGGTGAGAGACTTGTGTAGGTGCCACTGTGACTGGGGACATCGATGCTTCAAACGAGGTTTAGGGTTTAGGATTTAGGGTTTGGGGTTTAGGGTTTAGGATTTAGGGTCTAGGGTTTTGATCTTCAACCCTAGTGCTGCGGATTTGGGGTTTAATGCGGGTGTGGGGTTTAGGATTTAATCAGGTGTTTGGGTTTAGGGTCTTTAGACCCTGAACCTGAATTTGGGGTTTGGCCGAGCAGTTTTTCGGTGCGTTGGCCCCTCGTCCTTCGACGAACTAGACTCTTAGCGACAGAGCCATTGCTGCGAGAAAAATCAACCTTCAACAAGGGTTTTTGAGATGTTCTGTATCGCGCTGCGCGTAGCATCCCTCCCAAGCGGGGGCTCCAAGGGCATGTGGCTGCAATCCAGCGACGTGGCTGGGTGAATGGGTGGGTTGGTGGGTGGGTGGGTTCGGAAATAGCATGGACCTAGGCGCACATAACATGTCCTCCGTGATGTTTCGCGCGGAGCATTTAAACCCAAAACCCACGACCCTTTTGGATTGCTGGTTTAGGGTTTCTGGTTAGGGGTTTAGGGTTTGTTGGCTTGGCTCCTCCTTCGCAAGCCACAATGTGTCGGATCCGTGCAGTGGACTGCAACCGAGGATGTTCTTCGAGTTTAGGTGCTGTTAAGGATCGTAAAAAGAAGCTACCACAACAGGCATGGATAAACGGTTGTGTGTATACAACAATTAGTACGCTTTCCGAACTACGGTATCGTAACTCAAGTTCATTTGTCTTTAACAACAGCCTAGTTGCATGCATCAGTAGCTCCGAAACCCTAAACCCGAAACCCTAAAGCCTAAACCCTAAACCCTAAACCCTGAACAGCATGTGGGGTTGTTCGATGTAGCTGTCCCTTTTTTTCGGTTGGTCCACTCAGAGGAGTCCTGCTATCAAGGGTAAACATTAAAGCCTTTATGTAAATGCAAACATATACATGTATACATACATATATATATATATATATATATGTATACAGGGCGGGGTTACCATATACACACACATGTATGTATGTATGTATGTATGTATGTATGTATGTATGTATGTATGTATGTATGTATGTATGTATGTATGTACGTATGTATGTAGGTATGTATGTATGTATGTATGTATGTATGTATGTATGTATGTATGTATGTATGTATGTATGTATGTATGTATGTATGTATGTATGTATGTATGTATGTATGTATGTGTGTGTCTGTATGTATGTATGTATGTATGTATGTATGTATGTACATATATGTATATATGCATGTTACATGTATGTATTCATATAATTTAAAGAATATATATATATATATATATGTATACCTTGAGGCCCTAGACGCATGGTTTAGTGGATTTCTTAAGCCGGCTCCCTGAACCCCAAACCCTCGACACGCCGTCTTCCCATCGCATGTGCAATCCGCCCTAAGCCCCAAACCCTAAACCCTGAACCCAAAACCCTAAACCCTAAACCCAAAACCCTAAACCCTTCCGCAGACAGGCCCTGGATTCGTACCTTCACCTTGGACCTACACCCTGAACTCAAGACCCCTCTAGCTGAAGCTCCCTAAACCCTAAACCCTAACCCCTAAGCCCTAAACCCTAAACCCTAAGCCCTAAACCCTAAACCCTGACCCCGGTTTAGGGTCAAGGGTTTAGGGTTTAGGGTTTGGGGGCCCATGGAATGAGAATGGGTTTAGGGGGTAGTCTATGTCCTGCATCCCTGGGGGGTGTCCGGGGATACTACTGGCAATGATGCTGAAGGTTTGCACATCTAGGGCACCCCTAAAATAGACCCCAAATAGTAGGATTCCCTGACAGGAATAAACCAACAAGGTACCTGTAGTTTCGGAACCCCATCTAGAGAAGTGAGCCTAAACCCTAAACGCCAAACCCCAGATCCCAAACCACAAACCCCAAACCCTAAACCCTAAACCCGAAACCCTAAACCCTAAACCCTAAGCCCATTCAGAGGCTCTCTATTGCTCTGAGGCCGCCAATGCTGCCTGCCGGCCGCTGACACAGAAGCTCCCTGGGCCTGAACCCTAAACCCTAAACCCTAAACCCTAAACCCTAAACCCTAAACCCTAAACCCTAAACCCTAAACCCTAAACCCTAAACCCTAAACCCTAAACCCTAAACCTAAACCCCTAAACCCCTAAACCCTAAACCCTAAACCCTAAACCCTAAACCCTAAACCCTAAACCCTAAACCCCAAACCCTAAACCCTAAACCCTAAACCCACACCCTAAATCCTAGAATCTCCCAGGGCCGCTTCTTAAGGCCCCCCCCCCCCCCAAGTTTGTGAACATCTAGGGTGTTTTTTTGGGTGTGAAGGCTTGCGATTTCGGGAATTTTTGGGTTTACGGTTTAGGGTTTAGGGTTCGGGCTTGGAACTTTTGAGGCTTCAGAACTCCGCCACACCGATGAGTCTGAGCGGCCAATCTGATTGCGACTGCGGCGTGAAGGATGTTTGATCATGGCTCACGCTCTCCATTCCAACACTTCTTGTGGCTTAGCATATCATGTGTAAGATATGGGCCTTAGGGTCTTGGGGGGTTTTCATGGTGTAGTTAGGGCCAGCAGGGAATAGTTGTCGCAATTCTTCCAGCCCCTTGTAGTAGCTGAGTCTACTTGGGCTCCGGCATTATTGGAGCGAGCAGCCATGGCCAATGATGCATCTTCGCACACTTCCAAACAACTGGCTCTTGTCTCCATGACTTGTGTCACGTCACTCCTATTCATCATCGTGGGCTTTCCGTGCGCGACACGGTTGTGGGACTTGAGTTTCCGCGTCAATAGCAGTCTGAACGTCCTCATCAGCCTGAGCGTGTTGCTGCTGCGGCCGAGCTGGAAGACCACCTGCCTTCTTCGGATCTCTTTGCTGCTGAATTCTGCAGGCATGTTCACGATCTCGTATCAGTGGTGTGCAGACTTCGATGCATGGGCCATCGGACTGATGATGTCAGTTGGATACCAGACCCTGGCCGGGCTTGTGCTTGTCAGGACGCATGTGCCAAGGCATGTTTTGCTGCACCTTGTTGGGACGGTCTCTTGCTACATGGCCCGGGCTGATTCCCCCAGCCCACTCTCCCTGATCGAGGGGCGGCACTGGGCGGCAACCATCGTCACGCCGGCGGTCATCTGTGTGACCGTGATGTGGTACAGCGCAGGAGATTTCCTGATCAGGAAGCTTCTTGCTGGGACTTTACTACAACTTTATCACTTTATAAGTTTTGAGATCCTCTCATTTCATAATAAGGGAGCTAAAAGTTAAAAACAAAAATTGGGGGGGTTAAAGAGCAACCAAGGTTTGTTGCTGTCGCATCCATCCTGGCGATGTCGCCCGAGAAGCTTGAACGACACTACCCATCAGGTTCGACGAGTGAGGGAAGATCTCCAACACGATCACCAACAAGATCCTCGGTGGCCCAGTGGTACCCTTTTACCCCTTTTTTTGTTGGGTTCTGGCTTCCCTTTAAAAAAAATGAACCAGCCCAAAAAGGGGTTTGGTAGCCCAGTGGTACCCTTTTACCCCCATTTTTTTGTTGGGTTCTGGTTTCCTTAAAAAAACAGCCAACCCAAAAAAGGGTGGGCCCCTATTATGAGATGGCTGCTGGGCTACCAAGGATCAGGAAGATCTTCTGCATCTTCGGGATCAGGATCCTCTTGGGGGAAGCGCGATTTCGCAAGAGTGCCAGATGGCCTGGAGATTGTGTCGTATGTTGGGTCAGGCTCTTTCGGCAAGGTCTACTACTGCGCTTGGGGTGACCAGCACGTGGCCGCAAAGGTCATGAGCTGGACCACGCAGCAGATCCGCAAGTTCGACCCCCTCAGGGAGGCGAAGTTGTGCCTGGAGCTGCTAGGACCGGGAGTGGGCCATTTTTTTCTTTTTTTTTGGGGGTTGGGGTTCCCTTAGCAATCTCCTTAAAAGCAAAAAGGGCACCCTTCTTATTCCTAGGTTATTGCCGGGTCTAGGCTGTCGCACGAGAAGCTGGTGCGGGCCTACAATTTTTTCCAGCACCCCGCCGGTCCCAACGAAGATGTGCAGGAAGTTTGGATACTTGGTAGCCCCGTGGTACCCTTTTCCTTTTTTTGTTGGCTTCAAGGTTCCCTTATAAAGTAACCAGCCCCCAAAAAAGGGTGCCCCTTACTGTAATATGGCTACTGGGCTACCAAGGATAGTTCAAGAATGGTGCGACAAAGGCACGCTTGCGAGCTTTTGCGACACGCCTCGCTGCGATGGCCGCGGCTTAAGGTCCTGGTAGCCTAGTGGTACCCTTTTCCTGTTTTGTTGCTTCAAGGTTCCCTTATCAAGTAGCCAACCCCCAAACAAGCCCCTTGTTTTTATAATATGGTTGCTGGGCTACCCAGAGGTACGTCAAGAGCATCATGCTGGATGTGGCCGAAGCCTGCGCCTACTTACACTCAAGGGATATCATCCACGGCGACCTGACAGCAAGCAACGTTCTCCTACAAACCCGCCCAACCCAGGCTCCCCAGGCAGGGGAGAGAGAGCCCATCGAGTTTGTTTGCAAAGTGGGCGACTTTGGTTTGGCGAGGGTCTTGGAGGAGAACAGCACCTCATTTTTGACCACACAGCTGCTAGGCGGGGACTGCTACGACTTTATATCACTTCTATGTAAGTTTTGGGGGGGTTCCTCTACTTTCATATTAAGGGAGCTGAAAGTAAAACCTACACCCCAAACCCTAAACCCTAAACCCTAAACCCTAAACCCTAAACCCTAAACCCTAAACCCTAAACCCTAACCCCCTAAACCCTAAACCCTAAACCCTAAACCCTTGGGGTGTTTAAGAGCCACCAAGGCTGGGGACGATTTCGCACATGCCGCCTGAGCTCCTTGAGCTTGATGCAAGTTCCAAGCGCATGAGCCGAAAAGCAGATGCTTACCTCTCCAGCAGCTGCACTTTAAACTTTTTGGGTTTCCTTATTTCGTAGGAATAATGAAGTTCAACCTTTCTTCCCTTGGCTATTGGAGAAGTAAGGATGTCTACGCCATGGGAATCCTGCTATACCATGCGCTATCGGGCAAGGTGCCATATGCAGGCCTGCTGTCGGCGCAGATCATTGTCTTTGCTGCTGGGCCGCAACTGGGAACATTTTGCATGTCAAGTAAACAGCCCCTAACCCTAAGCCCTAAGCCCGAAGCCCTAAACCCTAAACCCTAAACCCTAAACCCTAAACTCTAAACCCTAAACCCTAACCCAGGTTGCAGAAGGTGGCACGCTACAGTTGCCCAAGGAGGCTCCTGAGGCTGTGAATGCAATTTTCGCACTTTGCGTGCAAAGAGTCTCGGATCATTACCATATCCCCCTTGAATTGATTTTGTACTTTTGTTTATATAAAACCCAAGAGGATATTAAACATATCATTTTATTAAGTATCTAAGGGAAGTATAGATTAGTCAGTCGAAGGGTAGTTTTATGGGCCCTTAATATGGTCCCATACCTTCTTGAAAGAGTTCTGCTGCATGGGCCCTTGGGTTTGAAAGGGCCCATACTAAGGGACCATGTGACTACCCCTAAGAGTCATGGTGTGTGAGGGGTTATGGTTTCTAGGGTGTAGGGCTTCGAGTGTAGGGTTTAGCAGTACAGAAAGAAACAGCACTGGGAGGAATCTTCGTATTAGCACTGAGACATGCCAGTGACATTGCAAACGATCACAACAGTCCTGCGGTCCTTTGGAGTTCGGGAAAAGGAAACCCTAAACCCTACACCCTAAATCCTAAACCCTAAACCCTAAACCCTAAACCCTAAACCCTAAACCCTAAACCCTAAAGGTATAACATTCGGGACACTGGGACCCTCGGGAAACTGCCAAGGATCAAAAGATCAGCGTCCGTCCGCCAACACGCTTCTTGAGCGTTTCTCCAGCCTACCATGGTGACAGTCTAGTCCTTCGTGTTTTCCAAGGAGGCTCCAATTGGGGTTTAGGGCTTAGGGCTTAGGGCTTAGGGTTTAGGGTTTAGGGTTTTTCAAGGCCTCCGTGTTTTCCAAGAGGCTCTAGATGGGCATCATGTAATGTTATCAGGAAGCAGTCCGAGTCGCCCGCCCTACGGCCCACAAGTCTAAACCCTATTAAAAGCTCATTGAACCCTAAGCCAAAGCCTATTAAAAGCACTAAACCCTACGAAGCCCTACTAAACCCGAAACCCTAAGCCCCAAAGCCTGAACCGTAAAGCCTGAAGCCTATTAAACCCCTAAACCCTAAACCCTACTAAGCCCTAAACCCGAAAGCCCAAACCCTGCAGCCTAAGACCCTGAACCCTAAACCCTACTTAACCCTACTAAACCCTACTTAACCCTACTTAACCCTACTTAACCCTACTTAACCCTACTTAACCCTACTTAACCCTACTTAACCCTACTTAACCCTACTTAACCCTAAACCCGAAACCCTAAACCCTTAACCCTCTAAACCCTAAGCCCTAAACCGTTAAGCGACAGGCCGTCGAGGGGGCTCGGGACTGCCCAGTCGCCACCCTTTTAGGGTTTAGGGTTTGGGGTTTAGGGTTTAGGGTTTGGGGTTTAGGGTTTAGGGTTTAGGGTTTTTCGGAGTTAGATTTGTTGGGTCTAGTGTCCTCAGAAGAGTGGCAGTCAACTGTTGTTGCCACTCTTCCGCTCAGACAGGCGGCTCAGTTTTCTCAAACGGGGGTTTACGATGTTCGCGGCACCTTCTTGGGGCCCTCATCATAAGGGAGACCCTGCTATTTGGGGGGTCTTTTTTTAGGGGCCCCTTCTTATCGTAAACCCCCAAATGTTATATTGCCTGGTGGTCTCTTTCAGTAGGGTTTCTGTTTTGTAAGGGGTTCTTATTCGGGTATCTGGGGGCTATGCTAAGGTATAGGGGGAACCGATGAAGAGGCCACCGGCCTTAATAATATCCCAAATGTGTTTCATTCGGATGGAGCTGACGCTCCCAGGAACAGAGTACTTGGAGGTTCATGGTACTTACTAACCAACTATTTTAACTGTACTTATAACTGTACTTATAAGCCCCTTAAGTGCCCTAATATGGTTATAAGTACAGTCACAACTGCACCTATTAGTTGGTCAAGAAGGACCATGAACCTCCAAGTAGAGCTCCCTCACAGCATGGGCCGTAGCTTCATCGCGGAGAGGAGGGCCTTGGGGCTTGGCACGTCTTTGTCTTGGTAGCCCGGTGGTGCCCTTTTCCCTTTTTGTTTTTGGGTTCTGGGTTCCCTTCTGAAGTAACCAACGCCCCCCCCAAAAAAGGGGCCCTTATTCTAAGATGGTTACTGGGCTACTAAGTTGTGCGTGCTGGGCATTTTTGATGTGCACGCTTGACGTCAAAAGGTGCTCTTGCTGGGACATGCTTTGCTCGGTCGTTTAGCCTTTTGGGTTTAAGGTTCATTGGTTCTCTGCAGCATGAGTTCGCAGACGCAGGCTAAACTCCAAACCCCGAGACCCCAAACCCTAAACCCTAAGCCCCAAAGAAGCTCGGCTACTGTGCTCAACTCCCGATACAACATATAACGCAAAGACTTGAACCGTCACGATCGTCCATTAGGGAGAGTTGCACTTGCGAGATCCGTTCTCCTATTGAGATTTCGTGACTTGGGTTTCCTATAAGGTATAGGGTTTAGGGTTTCGGGTTTCGGTTTAGGGGGTCCACCCTCGAGGTTCCAAAACGCCGTGTCAATCATTCCGAAAGCCTACCACCAAGGCTCTTCTGCGAGAGACCGGACGGATGCACAGCTGCGGTTACTTACAGTTGGTTAGTAGGGAATGAGGGAAAGAGGAACCTTATACAATCCCGGGTATATATATATATGTATATATATAGGGGGGGGGGGCATATAGGGTGCCTCATTCCCTCATTCCCTACTAGCCGACAGTAAGGTTAAGGGCACTTCTTCGGCAACTTGTGAGGGTTGAGGGCTTGGTAGCTCAGTGGCAGCCATTTGTTTTTTCTCTTTGTTTGCTTCCAGGTTCCCTTATAAAGTAACCAACCCCAACAAAGGGTGCCCTGATTAGGGTTTAGGGTTTAGGGTTTAGGGTTTTGCGATTTGGCCTCCTAAACTTTAGGGTTTAGGGTTCAGGGTTCGGGGTTCAGGGTTTAGGGTTTTTTTTGAGGTTTTTTTTTGAGGTTTTTTTAGGGTTTCGTAGGGTTTAGGGTTTAGGGTTTTGTATGTTTACTGGGCAACCAAGAGGGTTTTTGGGGACTCTGGACCCCCTCAACGTAGTTCATGGCCTACATTGGCGTATACTCTTCTCGGGGCGTTCCGTGTCCTGAAAGGGCATGATGGGTAGTTATGGGGTGGCCCAACACCCTAAACTCCAAAATAACCCTAAACCCCCAATACCGCCTAAACTCCCTAATTCTAATAAAACTCCTCAACCCCCCAAACCCCTAACATAACCCGAAGCCCTAAAGCCTACGCCCTAAATCCGTAAACCCCTAACCCCTAACCGCTAACCCGTAAACCCTAAACCCCAAACCCCAAACCGTAAACCCCAAACCCTAAACCCTAAACCCTGAACCCTAAACCCTAAACCCTCAACCCTCAACCCTCAACCCCAAACCCTAAACCCCAAACCCCAAACCCCAAACCCTAAACCCTAAACCCTAAACCCTAAACCCTAAACCCTAAACCCTAAACCCTAAACCCTAAACCCTAAACCCTAAGCCCTAAACCCTAAACCCTAAACCCTAAACCCTAAACCCTAAACCCTAGCCCTAAACCCTAAACCCATCCTAGGCTTCTGCGACCGACTACTTGATGCCTTGCGGCGGCAATTCGGCGCCAAGCGCCTTCAGCGGCTGAGGGAGTGCCCTGTCGTCGCTTAGGGTTTAGGGTTTAGGGTTTAGGGTTTAGGGTTTAGGGTTTAGGGTTTAGGGTTTAGGGTTTAGTAAGGTTTAGGGTTTAGGGTTTAGGGTTTAGGGTTTAGGGTTTAGGGTTTAGGATGGTAGGGTGTCGGGTGCTACGGTTTTAAGGACTTACGGAGTTAGGGTTCTATAGGGTTTTACGGCTTTAGGGTTTCAGAGTGTAGGGTTTAGGGTGCTATGGTTTCAGGGACTAGCGGCTCTGGGGTTTTGAGGTTTTAGGGTTTCAGGGTGTAGGGTTTAGAGTTTAATCCCTAACCCTAAACGCTAAACATCCCTAAACCCTAAACCCTAAACCCTAAACCCTAAACCCTTTAATAGGATCCCCTGGTGTTAGGGTTTGAGGGTCTTAGGGTCCGGGCCATGCTCGGAAGGTCGCGCGGTTGCAAGCGCTTAGTGGTGCCCACCCCAAAGCCGCCGGACCCTTGAAACTGGCACCCCTTGGCACTCGGTTAGGGGTTTAGGGTTTAGGGTTTAGGGTTTAGGGTTTAGGGTTTAAGGTTTAGGGTTTAGGGTTTAGGGTTTAGGGTTCCTTGGGACCCTTAGAGGGGTGGTCGGGTGACTTGGGCCGCTTGGGCTACTTGGGGACTCTTGGGTCGCTTTTTGGGACACTGGGCAAAACTGGAACACGTTGGAGGCCAGGCATTCTCCATCATGTGGTTTAGGGTTTAGGGTTTAGGGTTTAGGGTTTAGGGTTTAGGGTTTAGGGTTTAGGGTTTAGGGTTTAGGGTTTAGGGTTTAGGGTGGCCTCCTGCAGTTGAACGCTTGAATGCACCCGCTTTCCCCAAAGAGGTGAGAGCGGCAAGTGGGTTAGGCTTAGGGTTGAGGGCAGAGTTTAGCGTTGAGGGCTTGTCTCGCTTCGTGGTGGAAGGATTGGGGTGGGGTTGAGGGTTTGCTTGTCGAAGCATCTGCATGGACATTGTTTTGTTGACGCGTTCGTGTGCAAGAATGCCCAGAGCCTAAACCCTCAACGCTAAACCCTAAACCCGAAACCCTCAATCCCCAAAAAAAACCTCAATCGTCAACCCTCAACCCTAAACCCTAAACCTTTATGCCTTAAGCCCTACAGGTCATCCTTTGAGGGTACTTCATGCTGCTGCTCTGCTTCCCACCCTCTCGCTGTTTCTTTCACTACAAGGAAGGGGCCGCATACTTATCTTATCTAGGGTTTAGGGTGTAGGGTTTAGGGTTTAGGGTTTAGGGTTTAGGGTTTAGGGTTTAGGTTTTAGGGTTAGGGTTCTGGCTCTACTCAGGACTAAGGCTTCAAGGGGAGACTCCTTGTCGCAAACCCCAGAACCGGAGCCCCTTTGGTTCTGGGGTTACGAACAAAAACTTACCTCTCCAACAGCTGAACTTTAAGCTTTTTGGGTTTCCCTGTTCAGTAGGAATGATAAAGTTTAACCCTTTTTTCCCCTGAGTTATTGGAGAAGTAAGAAAAAGAATCAACAGGAAAAAGTATATCACATGGACCATGTGATTACCGTGCTCCCTAGTTCGCTGAGGTTTGGGGCAAAAGTTGTTGGGGGTCACGCCGATACTTGGGGGTTCATGGTAAACCTAAACCCCAAACCCCAAATCCTAAACCCTAGATCCTAAACCCTAAACCCTAAACCCTAAACCCTAAACCCTAAACCCTAAACCCTAAACCCTAAACTTCCAAGTAGGCGTGCGCGCGCGCCCGCGCGTCCCGAGCACAGGCGCGCGCGGCTGCTGCAGCTTCCGCCGTCGGAGCTGAAACGCCACTGGGCTCCAGGTAGATGGGTGGTTGTCAAAATTATGATCCCTTTTGGGGTACCCTAAATATTAGGTGCTCCAGGTATATGGGTAGTATGTTAAGTCAATTAATAGGGGTGCCTAATTTAGGGTTTAGGGTTTAGGGTTTAGGGTTTAGGGTTTAGGGTTTAGGGTTTGGGGTTTAAGGTTTAGGGTTTAGGGCTTAGGGTCTAGATTGGCTCCAGGTATATGGGTATGTTAAGTCAATTGATAGGGGTGCCTAATTTAGGGTTTAGGGTTTAGGGTTTGGGGTTTAGGGTTTGGGGTTTAAGGTTTAGGGTTTGGGGTTTGGGGTTTAGGGTTTAGGGTTTGGGGTTTGGGGTTTGGGGTTTGGGGTTTAGGGCTACTTGGGGTTTAGGGTCTAGATTGGGGTTTGGGGTTTAGTAAGGGTTTAATACGCCCCCAGAATACTCTCTAGTCCTCAGTAGAGGAACCTTGCAGCGCTTGGAGGTTCAGTGTATAGCAGCCACCAAAATACTCTACCCCTGTTTGGGACACTCTCTTTTTTTTGTTGGTGTGGTGGGCGGTCTGGGGGAGGGTACCCTAAACCCTAAACCCTAAACCCTAAACCCTAAACCCTAAACCTTAAGCCCTAAACCCTAAACCCTAAACCCTAAACCCTAAACCCTAAACCCTAAAGGAGGGTAACAGAGTGCTTCATGTTCATTTTTAGGGTCACGGGCACCAGCTTGGCCTGGAAGGATCCCTCCCCTCCCCGCCGCAGAAGACCACTTAAGGCAGCGAAGTATAGTAGGCTAAGGAGGGGATCCGGAACTGTTAGGGGTTTAGGGTTTAGGGTTTAGGGTTTAGGCACTTGAACAGAGATATCCAGGTGAGCTCCGAAATCACGGAACCGATGCGGCAGGCCTCGTAGAGAAGGCGCGCCCCTCATGTGATTTCTAAGGAATGGCAAGAAGGGGCGATCATGTAGGGCTTAGGGTTTAGGGTTTAGCGTTTAGGTTTAGGGTTTGGGGTTTGGGGTTTGGGGTTTAGGTTTTAGGGCCATGAATTCTGTCAGGGCCTATGTTAAAATGTAGCAGGGTTTAGGGGTCGGGTTAGGTGATTCTCCAACCATACTACGGTTTTTCGCCAATTCCCTAAGGTGTTGCACACCACGGGTCGTGCCCTAAACCCTAAACCCTGAACCCTAAACCCTAAAATCGCTACTTGCCCGGGACATGCAGTACACTCTGGAGGTGCACAGGGACAGCAGCGAGTCTGACGGCTGAGGTTTAGGGTTTAGGGTTTCGGGTTTAGGGTTTAGGGTTTAGGGTTAGATCGCACTAGATGGGGTTTCCGAAAATAGGGTACCCTTTTGGGGGGTTCCTACAAAAAGGATGATCGTATTTTGGGGCATAGCAGAAAGCCCTAAAGTCCCTAATGGCCCTAAGAAGCTTAAATTGGCTTAAATTACTAAACGCCCTAAACAACCTGAGAACCCTAAGAACCATAGCAACCCTAAAAACCGCCAAAAACAACCAAAAAAAACAAGAGCCCAGATATCCATAGAATGACGCTTAGGGGTTTCCTGCGCCGCCCGCAGGCCGACCTTGTGGAAGCCATCCTAGATGCCCGTGAGGCGGGGGGAGATCCCCAAACCCGAATACTAAACACCTCAAGCTTCGGGTTTTAGGGTTTCGGGTTTAGGGTTTAGGGTTTAGGGTTTAGGGTCATCCTAAGCCTTAACATCCGAAGATGCATATATCCGCACCACAAAGCTCAACCTCAAGGGTCCTCAGGGCCTTCAAAACATGTGGGGATTTCCTAAAATGGGGATACTCTTTTTTATGGTTTAGGGTTTAGGGTTTAGAGATAATCTTGTTTTTTTTTGGGGGGGGTCCTGTAGCGTTAGGGCTCCCTAAACCCTTAAACCCTCGATCTTCACCTTGAACTCCCTAAACATGGAGAAAACCCAAGCTGAGTAAAACCACAGAAAGGGCTGACTGACTTCATAGGCAGGATAAGGGGCTTAAAAGGGGAACCCTTTGAACCCTCTTCTGGCTCTCTTAAACAGGGACCTTATTCAGAGGGTCTACATCCCCAAGGGTCCTCCTAACCCTAAACCCTAAACCCTAAACCCCAAACCCCAAACCCCAAACCCCAAACCCCAAACCCCAAACCCTAAACCCTAAACCCTAAACCCCCCAATGACTCCGAACTCTCAAAAGTTATCATGAGTCTGCGGGCTTTTACAGGAAGTTGGGATCATTGAGTGCTACCCTGATTCAGCCTTAAGCCCCTAAACACCTAAATCGTCCTAAACCCTAGGCCCCCAAACCCTACACCCTAAACTCTAAACCCCAAACCCCACACCCTAAACTCTAAACCCCAAACCCCACACCCTAAACCCTAAACCACAAACTCTAACCCTAAACCCTAAACCCTAAACCGCCGAAACCCCAAACCCTAAACCCTCAACCCTCAACCCTCAACCCTAAACCCTAAACCCTAAACCCTAAACCCTAAACCCTAAACCCTCATCCCAAGCCACTCTTAAATGAGAAGGCAGATTTCCGGTAAAGCAGCGATACCGGAGCGGCCTTGTTCCCAACCCCTAAAAGGCATCCTAAACTTCCCAGACCCTAAACCCTAAACCCTAAACCCTAAGCCCTAAACCCTAAACCCCAAACCCTAAACCCTAAGCCCTAAACCTAAACCCCAAACCCTAAACCCTAAACCCTAAACCCTAAGCCCTAAGCCCTAAGCCCAGGGCAAGCCTGCGTCACCGCCAACGCAGCATCCCCCACAGCAGTTGGGGCCTCAGTGCAGCAGGGTTTAGCGCTTTTGGGGTTAAACCCTAAATCCTTAAAGCCCTAAAGCCTTAAAATCCCAGTTGCACCCTAAGGTCTAGGGTTTAAGGTTGCGAGGGCCATCCACTCGAATCCCTAAAACCCTAAGGCCTTGGCTACATATTTTGTATGCTTACCTACTTATACCTTTGCTGCTGTATACATACATATGCATATATAAATATTGACATATTTACACAGACACACATGTGCATATAAATAAATAAGTAAATATATATATATATATATATATATATATACACATAATGAAATGCATATGCGCATACACACACACACACACCTTTGTATATACATATATAGATGTGTCTATATATGTGTGTATATATATATATATATAAATGTCTTTATATTCATGCCCAAACGGCAAAATCTGTCGGTTTTACACGTGTTGGATGTGACTCAGATTTGGGTTGAGTGTCAAAGGGTATGTGGGTGAGCGAGGGGATTGTAAAGATCCTAAACCCCCGAATTGCAGGATCCGAAAATTGAAAAGCACTGCCCAACAGCATCCCCTCATGTTCCCTGTCTTTGTCGTCTCTGTTGCTTGCTTACCTAGGTGTATCGCTCTCTAGCTACCATTCTAACGAAGTATGTCCTCGACCCTAAGCCGTCATCGGCCCAACACAAAGCCGACCTGAGGACGCCCAGAGTTTGGGGTTTGGGGTTTAGGATTTGGGGTTTAGGGTTTGGGGTTTGGGGTTTAGGGTTTAGGGGTTTAGGGTTTAGGGTTTTAGGGGTTTAGGGTTTAGGGTTTAGGGTTTCAACCTCGAGCCCTGCGCTTTCTAGCCGCTGGAGAGGACAGCTGCCGCTGCATCCCAGCCAGCGCGCTCCTGGACAGCACTTGTTTCGGGCGTTTCTTAGGGCTTCGGGCTGAGAGGAATTTTTGGGTTTAGGGTTTAGGGTTTCGGGTTTAGGGTTTAGAGGGTGTGATTTAGGATCTAGATCTTCGGCTTTCTTAGGGGTTTGCGATCTATGGTCTATGGGGCTAGGGTTTAGGACCAGGATTGTGGCTTCCGCAGAGCACTTGTGCAAGTTCGTGCTGGGTGCTGCATTGCAGGGTTTCGCGGGAGCTTCTTTGTGAGCATGTTGCGCAACGTGGCGATGGAGAGGCGAAATCGAGGCTCTCGAGGCATGCGTTCAAGAACAGCGCCAGGAGATTGGCCGCAACTTTCTCCGGGGGTTTAGGGGTTTAGGGGTTTAGGGGTTTAGGGTGTGGGGTTGAGGGTTTAGGGTTTAGGGTTGGGGTTTCTCTAAGGCTAGTTCCAAGGGGTATATGCAAGGCCCCCCAACTAGGGGCCCACACCAGGGACCATGTAACTACCCCTAGAGTTTTGTTAAAAAAATGTTGAACCCTGAACCATAAACCCTAACCCCCTAACCCGTAAACGCTAAACCCTAAACCTTAAACCCAATTTTCGAAGCCCCCTGTTTCGTGTTATCAATGTCATGCACAGCGTTCTGGGCTTCTAGGCCCCGAGAGCGCTCTGCCTTTCAAGGGATTTAGCCTCGCACCCCTAAGGTCGTATATCCCCCTAAAGGTTTAGGGTTTAGGGTTTAGGGTTTAGGGTTCCCCCTATATTCCCTTAGGGATCCTTAGAAAGGGGGCTCCAGCACCCAAGGGTACAACCTTGAGGGCCCAAGGTAGGCTCCCTAGAGCCTTGCAGACTGTGGGCCTCAACCCTGCAAGGTCCGGTAAGCCCTACAGGCCCTGTGAGTTGTTTAGGGTTTAGGGTTTAGGGTTTAGGGTTTAGGGTTTAGGGTTTAGGCTTCAGAGTTTAGGGTTTAGGGCCTAGGGTTTGCGGTTTTTGGGTCTAGGGCTGAGGGTTTAGGGTTTAGGGCTGATAAGCTGCCGTCATGTGGCCGACCTTCGTTGCAGCTTTTGTTGGTGTAGAAGTATTCGCTGAAGGATCCTCTATCCCAAACCCCAAACCCCAAACCCTAAACCCCAAGCCCTAAAACCCAAACCCTAAACCCTAAACCCCTCAACGAGACAAGGCGGGGGGCTGAGCAGAGCCGAAGCCCAAACGCTGCCCTTGGCCGAGATCCAGCGAAGGCGGGGTGTGGGGGTTTAGGGTTTAGGGTTTAGGGTTTAGGGTTTAGGATTTAGGGTTTAGGGTTTAGGGTTTAGGGTTTAGGGTCTAGGGTCTAGGGTTGAGGGTAGGGTCTGGGGGTTTAAGGGTTTAAGGGCTTGAGGTTGGGATGCTCCACTTTATACTAACAGCCCTTGATCGGGATTATAAGAGGGGGTACTCAATATTACACACCGTTAGTACAAGGGGGAACGTCCCAAGCTTGAGGGTTTAGAGGGTTTAGGGTGGAAAAACGGGTGGAGGCTTTGCAGGGTCTAGAGTTTTAGAGTAGGGTTTAGGGGGGAAAGGGCTTAGTTTGGTTTCACGGTGAGGGTTTCAGTGTCTGGTAGTGCGCGTATCCCTTGTTTGTTTTGTTTCTTCTTCTGTTGCGAGGGGGGGGGGTTAGCTGCAGTTGCATCCCAACTTGACAGCGTAGCTGTTGTGTGTGTGTGTGTACACAGGCTGAAGCGCGGAGGGCTGACCTAAACGCCGTGACAATGCACAGCAATCAAAAGTTGAGGCCTTACAAGCCCTAAACTGAGGGTACTGTCTGCAGCCTCTTCCTACAGGCTTTTTGAAGGCTCAAGCTTTCCTTGGTTCCACGGTTGCTAGCGTGCGAAAGATCTTTTCGAAAGGCCTATACCCTGTAGATCCGTTGCCGTCCCTTTCAAGTTCCTAAGCCCCAAGCTTCAAAATCTGAATCAGGGGACGGGGTTTAGGAAGGCTTCAGGTTTGGGGTTTAGGGTTTAGGGTTTAGGGAGGATTTAGGGTTTAGGGTTTAGGGTTTAGGGTGTGTAGGGATGAAGGCCCCGAACCTTAAGACGAGGCTGAAGGCGCTGTCGGTGCCCTACAGCCACTGCTTGGAGCGGGGCGAGCTGGAGGACGCATGGGGCTTCATGGAGCTCTTTAGGAGTTTAGGGTTTTGAGGGTTTGGGATTTTAGGGTTTGAGGGTTTGGGATTTTAGGGTTTGAGGGTTTAGGATTTTAGGGCTTGAGGGTTTGGGTGCAGGGTTTGGGGGTTTAGGGGCGGTTTGAGGCTTTAGGGTTTAGGGTTGAGGGCCTAAGGGTTTAGGGGTTTAAGGGTGTGAGGGTTTAAGGGTTTAGGGGTTTCAGGGTGTGAGGCTTGAAGGGTGTAGGGGTTGAAGGGCTGAAGGTTGGGATGTTCCCCCTTTTGCTAACAGTCCTTAATAGGAATTATCATCGGGGGGGGGGGGGGGGCTATATTCCCCATTAAGGACTGGTAGTATAAGGGGGAACATCCCTAGCTTAGGGGGTTAAGGGATTGAGGGTTCGAGGGCTGAAAAGTTTGAGGGTTTAAGGGTTTCAAGGTTTGAAGTTGGGATGTTCCCCCTGTATACTAGCAGTCCTCCATAGGGATTCGAGTACCCCCCCCCCCCCCCCCTAATTCTTATGGAGTCCCTATTAAGGACTGGTAGCATAAGGGGGAACATCCAGAGGACCGAAGGCCCAACCTGGGCCCCTCCACAACCCCCAAACCCTAAACCCTAAACCCTAAACCCTAAACCCTAAACCCTAAACCCTAAACCCTAAACCCTAAACCCTAAACCTGAAACCCCACACCCTAAAGCGCCCTACCGGAGTGGCGGGCCAGCTCTTTTGAGCCGTACAAGCTGGCTTCAAAAGCATGTCGAGGCAGGGTTCATACTACTGTTTCTGGTGAGTGTATATAAGGTTCCCCTTTAATATGTGTGAGTTTAAATTTTGGGGATTCAATTAATATCAACCCTGTTTCAATGTGAATCTTTTACAAGCTGCATGAGCTTTGCGGAATTCGCAAGTTGGGTGGTCAAGGGTTTTAGGGGTTTAAGGGTTTAAGGGTTTAAGGGTTTGAGGGTTTCGGGGTTTACGGCTTTCGGGGTTTAAGGGTTTAGTGGTTTAAGGGTTTAGGGGTTTAAGGGTTTGAGGGTCTTGGGGTTTAAGGGTTTAAGGGTTTAGGGTTTTAAGGGTTTGCGAGTTTAAGGGTTTAAGGGGTTTAAAGGTCTACGGGTTTAAGGGTTTAAGGGTTGGGGGTTGGGGGTTTGGGGTTTAGGGGTCGGGGGCTCGCGAACAGAGATCTCAAGCTCTGGCCAGTCTCTAGCCCTAAACTGTAAGTCGTCAGCCTTGCAACCTAAACCCTGAACCCCTAAGGTTTAGTCTAGGGTTTAGGGTTTAGGGTTTAGGGTTCAGGGTTCAGGGTTCAGGGTTTAGGGTTTAGGGTTTAGGGTTTAGGGTTTAGGATCCTCGGCCCCTAAGCCATGCTACTGACTGAGAGCCTGTTCGCCACTGATGGATCACGCTCTTCGTCACTGGATGAGCCGCGAGATTTGAACAGGCAAAACGAGGCAACAAGCTGAATCCTAAGGCCTTAACCCTAAACCCTAAATCCTAAACCCTAAACCCTAAACACGAAA
>CAJNDS010002480.1:0-147500 GCA_905221605.1 Symbiodinium natans | reverse complement strand
TTTCCCCAGGCTGCCACGACCTCACGGGGCCAACGTGCCCTGTGCGGACAGCGCACTTGGTAGCTCCAAACGGGGGGTTTAGGGTTTAGGGTTGAGGGTTGAGGGTTGAGGGTTTAGGGTTTAGGGTTTGGGGTTTGGGGTTTGGGGTTTAGGGTTTATGGTTTTGGGTTTTGGGTTTTGGGTGAATCCTATAAACCCTGCACCCTCAACCCTGAGTCCGAAGCCTTACATCACCAAGCCCGAAGCCCCAAACCTCCAACCCAAAACCCCAAAGCCCGAAACCCTAAATATATAATATTTTATATAGTGTATAATATATACAATATATATATATAATATAATGTATATAATATATATAATATAATATAATATAAATATATATATATAATATTTATATTAATCGGTTGTCCGCCTGCGTGCTGCACAGCTCTTCGCAGGGACCGAGGGATTGGGGCTGAGGCTTGATATGTGGGGGTTTACGACAATAAGGGACCCCCGATATAGAACCAAAATAATTAGTAGGATTCCCTTACAATGAGGACCCCAAAAAGGTAGCCGTAATTTCGGAGACCACCATGCGGATTTTTGGGGGCTTGGGTTTTTGGGGTTTCGGGTTCAGGGGTTTAGGGTTTAGGTTTCACGAAAACCTAAACCCGCTTTAGGGTTTCAGGGTTTTGGGTTCAGGGGTTCAGGGTTCAGGGGTAGGGCCCGAACGATGCAGTGTCAGATGCTTATGTGAAATTGAGGGACCATGAAACTACCCTAAGAGAGGAGGGCGGTAGCGGTTAGAACCATAATATAAGCACCTTTTTGGGTTTTGGGTTTTAGGGGTTGAGGCGATCAGAAGTGTCTTACCCCGGCAGCAGAACTATTAGGGGCGTAGTGTTTAGGGCGGCCAAACAGCTAAACCCTAAGGGTCCATGTACCATGTAATTGTTATATACTTGGGCCAAAAGTCCCTAGATTTAGGAGGTACTTCACTGCCCAAGTATTCCCTATGTAGGTGCATGGACGCTTAGGGAAATCACAAGCCTCTCAACCTGCAACCTTCCTCCCTCGTCCCCAGGCGGGTCAGGGTTTAGGGTTTCGGGTTTCGGGTTTCGGGTTTAGGATTTAGAATTTAAGGTTTAGGGTTTAAACAGTTTAAGGTTTAAAGTTCAAGAGTTAGGGTTTAAAATTTAAGGCCTCAACAGAAAGTACACAGCTCCAACTCCCATCAAGGGATCTCTGTGAAGAGCGTCGTGCCTTCTGCCGCTCAGCTGAGGCAAACACTGCTTCAGAGTTTCATAGGATGCAGCTTGCGCGCAAAAGGGTTTAGGTTTGAGAATTCGAGGGTTAAGGGCTTTTTTGGGGCTTAGGGGTTTGTGTGGTTTATTTTCGGGGTTGAAGGGCTCAGAGTGGTTGAGTTCTTAGGGTGGTTTTGGGATCAGAGTGGTTCAGGGCTTCGGGCTTTAGGAGGGCTTCCCTTAAACCCGCAACCCTAAACCCTAACTCCTAAACCCGAAACCCTAAACCCCAAACCCTAACCCTAAACCCTAAACCCTTCTTGTGACGGTTCTGAAGTATGGGCCCTTGGGTTTCATAGGGTAAACAAGGCGCACAGAAGGTTTCCAAAAGCTAAAGCCATTCTAAAGAGCCCTAGACCCTAAAGCCTAAACCCGAAACCCTAAACCCTAAAACCCTAAAGATCTTGGCGTCCCAGACAACAGACCATGGTCTCCAATTTGCATATCCCAAGGGCTAAGCCTACTTTTTTAGTAGGTTTAGGATTTAGGGTTTAGGGTTTAGGGTTTAGGGTGGTTGCTTTGGAATCTTACCAGGGGCTTTAGAGTAGCAGCGCAAATTCTAAAACCTAACTACAAAAGCATGATGGTCAGGTCAAACATATTCCTGCTAGCCCCAACCTCCTTTAGCCCCTTCTCCATGCCAGCTCCCGTCGCAGGGCTCAAAGGCCCCAAAGATGGGTCCTATAGGCTTTCCTTCAAAGGCATGAGGTTTGGGGTTTAGGGTTTCGGGTTGCAGGTTTGGGGGTTGCCGGAAGAAGGGTTTGCGCGTAGACCGACGAGTGGCTTGCCGGGGAGGCGGCGCGAGGCGCGTGCCAATCCAGTGGTGAATGAAAATAAGGTATGGAATACCAGTATCAAGAGATCCTTTCTTGGGCTTCATGGAGCGAATAAGGTTCATAATCCTCTTTTCACTCTTGATTCACGGCTTCATCTCTGAGTTTATGATTGTAAAACCGCCGTACAGGATTCTCTCCAACTGTGCTCAATCTGTACGTTAATAAGGGCCAGGGAGCTTCTGAATCAGTAACTTAATCAGTAACTAAATTATGTTGTTAAGGTGTGTCAATGGTGGACAGGAATTCTCTTATTAATGGTGTTCAGTGGTCAAGAGATTAATATTGCAACCAACCTGTGAACTGTATCCAAACTATGTCGGCAACAAGATTATGAATGAAAAGCCCCCATGAACACGACAAAGAAGTGATGACATGGACAATCTGAATGTTTCGTGTGGGTGCTCACTCTGTTCACACGGGCTAGCAATATAGTAACTGTGTGTGTGCGCAGCGCGCGCGCGTGTGTGTGTGTGTGTGTGTGTGTGTGTGTGTGTGTGTGTGTGTGTGTGTGTGTGTGTGTGTGTGTGTGTGTGTGTGGTGTGTGTGTGTGTGTGTGTGTGTGTGTGTGTGTGTGTGTGTGTGTGTGTGTGTGTGTGTGTGTGTGTGTGTGTGTGTGTGTGTGTGTGTGTGTGTGTGTGTGTGTGTGTGTGTGTGTGTGGGTGGTGTGTGTGTGTGTGTGTGTGGGTGGTGTGTGTGTGTGTGTGTGTGTGTGTGTGTGTGTGTGTGTGTGTGTGTGTGTGTGTGTGTGTGTGTAGTAGTTAGTAGTAGTGTAGTAGTAGTAGTATAGTAGTAGTAGTAGTAGTAGTAGTAGTAGTAGTAGTAGTAGTAGTAGTAGTAGTAGTAGTAGTAGTAGTAGTAGTAGTACTAGTACTAGTAGTTAGTATAGTAGTAGTATAGTAGTAGTAGTAGTAGTAGTAGTAGTAGTGTAGTAGTAGTAGTAGTAGTAGTAGTAGTGGGGGGGGGTGGGGGGGGGGGGGGGGGGTGGGGGGGGGTGGGGGGGGGGTGGGGGGGGGGGTGGGGGTGGGGGTTGGGGGGGGTGGGGGGGGGTGGGGGGGGGGGTAATTACGTGCTGTGCTTTGTGCACACATGACCATGCTGAGGGGTTGGGGGGGGGGGGGTGGGGGGGTAATTACGTGCTGTGCTTTGTGCACACATGGGGGTCGTGCTGGGCTTTGTGCACGCTTGACCACGCTGTCTACTGTTTTCCTCTGTTTTTTTGGTTGGTTTAGGGGCAAGATCTTTTGGGCTCACAGTGGAGGGTTTAGGGTTTGCAGGTACAGATCTTTTGGGCTTTTTTGGGAACCTTTTGGGCTTCCAGTGGAAATATGGGGTTTGAGGTTTCAGCCTACAGATCTTTTGGTTTTTTTTGGCATCTGGGGTTTAGGGTTTCAGGGCAAGACATTTTGGGCTTACAGTGGAGGGTTTAGGGTTTGGGGCTTGAGGGTAGAGACCTTTTGAGGTTTTTTGGGATTTGGGGTTTAGGGTTTAAGGGTAAGACCTTTTGGGCTCACAGTGGAGGGTTTCGGGATCTTTTCGGCTTTTTGGGATTCACAGTGGAGGGTTTAGGGATCTTCTGGGCTTTTTTGGGATTTGGGGTTGAGGGTTTAAGGGAAGGGTTTGGGGTTGAGGCTGTAAGGTGAAAGGACTTTTGGGCTTTTTCTATGGGATTTAAGGTTTAAGGGGGTGCACTGTGGGACTGCTTTGTCATTCAGGGTACACATGGGGTTTGGGGTTTCAGGCTCCAGATGTTTTGTGTTTTTTCTGGGGACGTGCTTGACGCTGTGGGGTTGAGATTTTAAGGGTGCACGACTCTTGGGCTTGCTTCAGGTTTCGGGGTTTCGGATTTCAGGGTGCACGACTGTTCGGCTTGCTGGAGGCGTTCGGGTTTAAGGACAAGTTTGGCCACATCTTAGAAAACCCGCGAAACGCTGTAAATACCGGTCTTTTCCTCTGTTCTGAGAACACGTCTGCGCAAAGTAGGCCCTGTAATTGACCGTTTTTGAAGCCCGAAAACACTGTAAATACCGATGTTTTCCTCCTGCGCCTAAAGTAGTTGAAAGTAGTTTGCGGGACTTTTTACACGTCCATTTTTCGTGTCCGTAAACGGACAAAGCCAGGAAACACTGTAAATACCGAGGTTTTCGTCTCTTAACACGAAAATTGCACGCCACAAAACCCCTGCGATCAATTAAGAACGTGACGCCTAGTAGTAGTAGTAGTAGTAGTAGTAGTAGTAGTAGTAGTAGTAGTAGTAGTAGTAGTAGTAGTAGTAGTAGTAGTAGTAGTAGTAGTAGTAGTAGTAGTAGTAGTAGTAGTAGTAGGAGGAGGAGGAGGAGGAGGAGGAGGAGGAGGAGTAGCAGCCGTGTAGCAGTAGTAGCAGTGTAGCAGTGTAGCGTTGTAGCAGTGTAGCAGAGTAGCAGAGTAGCAGAGTAGCAGGAGCCGTAGCTCCTCTACTGTGAACCCTAAACTCTAAACCCTAAACCCTAAACCCTAAACCCTAAACCCTAAACCCTAAACCCTAAACCCTAAACCCTCAACCTAAACCCTAAACCCTAAACCCTAAACCCTAAACCCTAAACCCTAAACCCTAACCCCTTGTACCCCACAAAAAAAACTGAGCCTGCCAGGCTGCGACATGCACTGGGCTACCCACTCTGCTCGCTGGGCACGCTGTCGGAATGCGCACCTCTCCTCGTTTGCCCGCCAGGACGGGAGCGAGGTTTAGGGTGTAGGGTTTAGTGTTTAGGGTATAGGGTTCGTTTTTCTTACTTAGCCAATTATTTCTGAGTAGCATGTCTCACGCTCGATGGAGGGGTCCTTCTGGCTTTGCGTTTGGTTTCTTACACAAGAACGTTCCGGAAAGTTCTTGCTTCTTCGTAGGGAGTTTGGGAATTTTTGGTACCCCAAAGAATCTGTACAAGGTGATGCAAGGGAACACAGGGTACCTCACTCCCTAATTCCCCATGAAGAACAAGCAAGAAAGGAGCTGCGCGTCAACGTTTGGGCAAGGTTGAGGAGATGGCATTGATTAGACATCGACCTATGAACCCTAAAACCATATTCCTAAACCCCAAAGCCCTAAACCCTCTTGGGCCCATTGCCATTGCAGCTCAGAAACGTTTACGAATAGCAGGACCTCATTCCTCCACACCATAGACCCTAAAGTCCTAAACCCCTTAAACCCAAAACCCTAAACCCCAAAACCCTAAACCCCAACCCTAAGCCATGTACCATCACCCGGTCGTAGAAGGGTTCAAGGACACCAGGGTTTAGGGTTTCGGGTTTAGGGTTAGTTAGGGTTTAGGTTTTCGGGTTACGGGTTTAGGGTTAGGGTGTAGGGTTTAGGGTTTAGGGTTTAGGGCTTAGGGTTCAAGGTTTAGGGTTTAGGGTTTCGGGTTTCGGGTTTAGGGTTTAGGGTTAGGGTGTAGGGTTTAGGGTTTTTTGGTTTTGGGGTTTAGGGTTTAGGCTGATGGGCGTTTATCGTTTTTTCCAAGGTAGCATGACCACTGCTTTCGCTCTTGTCAATCCCGCAATCCTGCTCGCCGATTTGTGATGTCGATGCTGCAGGAGAGCATCCTAAACCCTAAACCCTAAACCCTTTATCCGGTGGTGCCGGCTCAGTGTTTGGAACCGTTGTTAAGCCGCTGAGGCCCATTAAGGGCATGTGCTCGGAACTTTGTTCTCTGGCTGCATGACGCCTTACGCTGGAATCACGAAATGCTGAACAGAGAAACCGCCCCTAAACCCGAAACCCGAAATCCGGAACCCTTAAACCCTAAACCCTAAACCCTACACCCTAATTACCCCTCTCTCACCAAGCCCTGAGCTCGAGAACCGAAAGTCTGAAATTGGAAACCCGAAACCCCAAATGCCCCGAAGCCCGAAAGTCGTGTGCCCTAAGCCCGATTATAAAACCCTAAACCCTAAACCCTAAACCCTAAACCCTAAACCCTAAACCCTAAACCCTAAACCCTAAACCTAAACCCTAAACCCTAAACCCTAAACCCTAAACCCCCTCGTTCTCTGCACAGGTGAACATGGGAATGCAGGCCCCAACCGCTGTCCGGGTCGTTTTAGGATTTCGGGTTTAGGGTTTAAGGTTTAGGGTTTAGGGTCTACTTTCGGGGCCTCAACAATTAGAGCAAGGTCCTGGGGACCATTAGAGTAAAACCGGGACCATGAGGGAACACGATTAGTGATTTTTCCGAGCCCTGTATTTCGGAGTAAACCTTAACCCTAAACCCTAAACCCCAAACCCTAAACCCTGAACCCTAAACCCTAAACCCCATACCCGTCAACCCCGGAGATGTTTGGAGAATTTGTTTTGGCTCAGGCTGTCAATACTTCCCAGGGATAATGGGCTTAGGGTCTCTGGGGTTTAGGGTTTAGGGTTGAGGGTTTAAGGTTTAGGGTTTAGGGTTGTTTGTACGCTTCCTTAAGGATAGAGGGCTTATCAGGGTTCTATAGGGGTCAGAACGATTCTCGAGCAGGGTGTTTATAAGGTTCAGGCCACTAAAATACTTCCTGGATCCGAAGCTCTGCTCTCTCGGCGTGGTGTGGGGATCAGGTTTAGGGTTTAGGGTTTAGGGTTTAGGGTTTAGGGTTTTGTAGCATTTATGTTTCCGGGATAATTTACGACATGGTTGGGGCTCAGAGGCAGCTGCGCTGTCCTGAACCCCTAACCGTCCCTATAGGCCCTAAACCTGAAGCCTAAACCCTAAACCCGAAACCCGAATCCCGAATCCCGAATGCGAATCCCTGAGCTCTCCTGGCCTCCGGAGCGAGATCGCCACTAGACCGCTACGTGTTTGACGCAAGAGACTATTTGAAGCAGGATTTATATTACTGTTATTGGTGAGTGTATATAAGGTCCCTTTTTAAGATTGGTGAGTGTATATACCGGGTGTCCTTTTGGGGGTACAAGAAATAGATTCCCTACTTCATTTGGTTTCAAATGATCTTATAGGGTCCTAAATCCTACTAAACCCCTGACCCCCTCAACCCTCAATTCCTCAACCTGTAGAGTTTAGGGTTTGTACTTGGAGGTTCATGGTACTTAGTAACCCCAATATAGCTGTACTCATAACCCAATTATAGCCTTATTGGGGTACTTCAGGGACTTATAAGTGGGTTACAACTACACTGAAAATTGGGTTATATGTACCTTGAGCCTCCAAGTAGGGTTAGGGGTTTAGGGTTTGAGGCTTGGGGTTTAGAGTAGGCGTTGAAGGGTTAGGACGTCGGGTTTTTAAGGATCAGATTCAAGGTTTAGGGTTCCAGGTTTAGGGTTAACCGTTAACCCGAGATGATGAATGCTATTTCTGCCCCCAAATCCTAAACACGCTGAACTGCTTCGGGAACCTGACATTTAGGTAGGGCCTTGAAGGTTAAAGTAAGTTTTCTACATGTAGGTGCCACATTCTCGGGGATACCACCCACCCCCTAAACCCTAAACCCTGAACACCGAACCCTCAACCCCAAACCGCTCATATTTTCAGGGCCACCGCGCCCTGGCGAGCTGCGTGCCCCTGGTGCGGATCTGTGCGGAGCCACGGCCCCCTCAGGCGCAAAAGGGGGTTGTGTGAGTACCAGGAAGCGGCTTTGTGTTGGTTGTGCCTGGCCAGGACAGTTCTCTGCTCGCCTTCATCATTGTACACCAAACCAAAGCCTTCAGCATTCAACCCTGAAGCCTACCCCCCTAGATGCCCCTAGCACCTGTAACCCCCAACACCCCCAGACCCGAAACTCTAAACCCTGAAAACCCTAAACCCTAAACCCTAAACCCTAAACCCTAAACCCTAAACCCTAAACCCTAAACCCTAAACCCTAAACCCTAAACCCTAAACCCTAACACCTAAACCCTAAACCCTAAACCCTAAACCCTAAACCCTAAACCCTAAACCCTAAACCCTAAACCCTAAACCCTAAACCCTAAACCCTAAACCCTAAACCCTAAACCCTAAACCCTAAACCCTAAACCCTAAACCCTAACCTAAACCCTAAACCCTAAACCCTAAACCCTAAACCCTAAACCCTAAACCCTAAACCCTAAACCCTAAACCCTAAACCCTAAACCCTAAACCCTAAACCCTAAACCCTAAACCCTAACCCCTAACCCCTAAACCCTAAACCCTAAACCCTAAAAACCCTGAACCCTAAACCCTGCACCCTGAACCCTGAACCCTGAACCCTGAACTTCACCTGACCTGCCGGCAGGGCTTCGTGGAGCAGCGCTCCAAGATACCAGGCCAGTCCTGTGAAGTCAGATTTCAGGCTTCTGTAGGGGTTTGCCCTAAACCCTAAACCCTAAACCCTAAATCCTAAACGTACCAGGTTCAACCCTAAACCCGAAGCCCTAAGCCCTAAACCCTTAAATCTCAACCCCGATCCCGAAACGCGGCCGTGAAGATCTTTTTGTGCTCTCTAGGGTCAGGGTTTGAGAAAAGTTTCAGGCAAGATTTTGGTGTTGGGACGTACCCTAAACCCTGAACCCTAAATCCTACATCCTAAACCCTAAACAACAACTCAGAGGCTTCTATCCCCGAGCCTAAAGCCAGGCACCGTACGTGCCAGGGTTTCGGGTTCCGGGTCTTCAAGGTTGCAGAGCCTCAGTTGAGGGTTTGGGGCTCAGGGTTTGGGGTTTAGGGCTCGGGCTTGAGACTTTTGCTTTAGGTTTTTCTTATTTATCTTTTTTTTTTTTTTGGGGGGGGGGGGGGGGGGGGGAGGAGGCTTCGGCTTTGGGCTTTAGACCTTCAAGGTTGTTTTAGGGCTTCAGGAGCTTAGCGTGACGCAGGGTTACGGCTTCAAGGCTTTAGCTTAAGTTGTTAGCTTAGGGCTTTTCTGTGATCTCTTGAGTTTGGGTCTTGCTGGGCTTTCAGTTTGCATGCAGAAGCTTGGTGAACCAACAAAGCGAAAGAGTCCCCAAGTACATTTCAACACCTTGATGGCTTTGTTTTGCTAAGGGCTGTGGATTTGGGGTTTCAGGGCTCCGGGATCCAGTTAAGAGGCTTGTGGGTCTAGCTTAGGGCATTTTAAAATACACCCTGCACCCCCAAACCCCTGAACCCGAGGGTTTGCGAAAATATGGGCCCCAACATAGATCTCCGAATAGTAGGTTTCCCTTATAATAAGGACCCCCATAAGGTACCCCTGAATTCAGAAACCCTAAACCCTGAACCCTAAACCCGAAACCCCCCATATTATCCCGGGGTTTTCATGAGGTACCCTGAGCCGCCTCACTACCGGAGAGGACATGGAGGAGCTGGACAGTGCGTCCCAAAAGGCAGGGCTTTAGCGTTTATTTAGGGTTTAGGGTTTCGGGTTTAGGGTTTTCAGTGTTCAGGGTTCAGGGTTTAGGGTTTAGGGTTTAGGGTTTGGGGTTTAGGGAGCTGGCTTTGGAGCTGCCAAACCAATCAGCTCCGAACCCGCTAAGCTCTTAAGCCCTAAACTTTCCAAACCTTCGACATCCTTAAGCTCGGGTTTAGGGTTTAGGGTTTAGGGATTAGGGTTTAGGCTTTAGGCTTTAGTGTTTAGGGTTTAGGGTTTAGGGTTATTTTCGGGTTTAGGGCTCGGAGGAGCAGCTAGCAGCTCGAAAGCTTAAACCCCAAACCCCACACCCCAAACCCCAAACCCCACACCCCACACCCGCAACCCAAAACCGCAAACCCAAAACCCCCAAACCCTGAACCCTAAACCTCAAAGCCTAAAACCCCACATCCCTAAACCCTACACCTCAAACCCTAAACCCTAAACCCCAAACCCTAAACCCTAAACCCCGAACCCTAAACCCTAAGCCCTGAACCCCAAACATCAGATGGTGGCGGAGATGTTGGAGTCCATCATTGCCAGCTTCAAGACCGGCTACTCCTTGACCGAAGCTGGGGGCCTCAAACTGTGGGGGGTGTCAGGGTTTCGGGTTTAGGGTTTAGGGTTTAGGGTTTAGGGTTTAGGGTTCGCTTCAATGTTTGCATTGGGAACAATCTGGGTCGGAGGGTCCACTGGAAGCTCTTGGGACACTTGAGACACTTGGGTACCGTTGGGTACCCCTGTGTCCTCAGGCCACTTTTGCAAACTCTCGGTAACCTTGTAACCATATTAGATTAGGGCACTTAAGGGGCTTATAAGTGGGTTATAAGTACAGTTCTAGTTGGTTAAGACGTACCCTGAACCTCCAAGTGGCACTTGCTTTTGCGTTAGGCCGAAGGACCTTCCTCCTCGCTTATGGCCGGTTCCCAGGGTTTTAGGGGCTACAGGAGGGACCCTTATAAGGGGGCTTATTTAGGGGTTATTAAGGGGCTACTTAGGTATACAGGGGCTATGTAAAATTCTTTGTTGGGGTTTTATAGGGGAACAAGATTTTCGGTCCCTTCCAGGGTCCCTCCTAGGGCCTCTTCACAAGGGCCGCCCGACCAACATTAGGGTTTAGGGTTTAGGGTTTAGGGTTTAGGGTTTAGGGTTTAGGGTTTAGGGTTTAGGGCCTTCTGGGGATCCCGAGCAGGTTTTGAGGGGCGCTCAGGGCGGCATCTGGCTCACCATAAACCCAAAAAAAAACTTCCGAAGCCTCTTAGCGGCCTCCCGGGCCAGAAAAGGCAAAATTATTTTGTTTAGGGTTTAGGGTTTAGGGTTTAGGGTTTAGGGTTTAGGGTTTAGGGTTTAGGGTTCATGGGTGCTGGCTGACCCGAGCACGCATCCTGCGATGCCTGCAAGACCGCTGTGGACTTCCAGAAGGGGCCTGGGAGGTAGGGAAGGCGGCTGACGTGCTCGAAGCCCTAAACCGTTAAACTGATGAAGCCTCTAGACTTCTTAACCCTCTACCTAAAGGCTCCAATGTAGCACCTTTTTAGGGTAGCATACTCGAGTCTCCTATAGCTAACCCAAAAAGGAACTACATGGGAGCCTTCAGGTATTCACTAAAGCCGCAACTCTCGGATCACATTTCTTGCCGCTTCACTTCACCGACTCGCCATTTGAAGGATTTAGGTTTAGGGTTTAGGGTTTAGGGTTTAGAGTTTAGGGTTTAGGGCTCCATTCTCACCGTCCCCCCCCCCCTCCTAAGAAGCGCACAGGCTTACAACAGTAGACAGACAAATTTAACAGATAAAGGAAGTAAGTAAGCAAGTGTTTAAGCTCACATACTGGTTTTCAAGAAGTGTTAGAGACAGCGTCAACATGCTATGCTTGCTTCTCATACGAGTTGGTAGCAAGAAAGTGGCGGATTGGGTACCTTCCCTAAACCCCAAACCCTAAACTCTAAACCCTAAACCCCAAATCCACTCATACAACCCTTCCAGATATCTCATATACACATCAAACTTTTTTCCTGCAACAAAGCGCCAGCAAGTTCCGTCAGAGAGCATTCAAACCCTGAGCCCGGACAGCCGAAACACTCCCTCCCAGCAAGACCCCCTCAAAAACCCTTAGGGTTTGAGGCTTAACTCCTACACCCTACACCCTAAACCCTAAACCCTAAACCTAAACCCTAAACCCTAAACCCTAAACCCTAAGCCCTAAGCCCTAAGCCCTGAACCCCAGCCTTGCAACCGCTGAGATCTTCGATATAAGCATGGGCAGATGCGTCCCATGGACCCCGACTGGGCACGGTGAGGGCATTGCCATGTTTCGTTGGAGCCTTCGGGGTTGAGAAAGCCGGAAGGTTCGGGCTTAGGGGTTTGGGGGCTCAGGGGTTCCGAGGTTTAGGGGTTTTATGGGTTGAGTTTAGGGGTTTAGGTGTACAGGGTTTAGGGTTCAAGGGGTTTAGGGGGTTTAGGTGGTTTAGGGTTTAGGGTTGGAAGGGTTAGGGTTTAGGGTTTAGGGTTTAAAGGGTTGAGGGTTTCAGGGGTTAGGTTCAGGGTTTAGGGGATGTAAGCCCATAGGCCCTCGAGAGCCCCAAAGGCTGACGTCCCCAAGACGTTAGTTGGGGTTTAGGGTTTAGGGTTTAGGGTTTACTGTTTAGGGTTTAGGGTTTAGGGTTTAGGATGTGGGGTTTAGGGTTTAGGGTTGAGGGTGGAGGGTGGAGGGTTGCGGGTTGAGAGGGGTGATCGAGCTCCTCGGTGCACACATCGACATCCAGTTTAGGTTTTAGGGCTTTAGAGGTTCGGGTTGAGGGGTTTAGCGTTTTAGGGTTTTCGGGTTTAGGGTTTTTTGGTTTTAGGGTTTAGGGTTTCAGGGTTTTAGGGTTTTAGGGTTTAGGGTTGTTACCCCAAGCTATGAGGAGCCTGCTGCTTACACAAAAAAAACAACATCCCCCTTCTCACGTGGGGGTTTACGAAAATAAGGGACCCCAAATATGCAATAGGGGTCAGACTAGTTATCTCACAGTATTTCCTTAGGGTCCCTATGTAATTCTGCTATAGTAGCCCCCTAGACCCTGTTCTAATTAATAAGGTCCCTATATTCGACCCCAAATAGTAGGATTTACTGATAGTCAGGACCCCAATAAGGTACCCCCCCCCCCCCCCTTCCCCCCCGACGCTGGCTATTTTTGCGGACGGAAGTTTTAGGAGCAGGGTTTGGGGATTGGGTTTAGGGTTTAGGGTTTAGGGTTTAGGGTTTAGGGTTTAGGGTTTAGGGTTTAGGGTTTAGGGTTTAGGGTTTATCTTGATATATAAGGGACTATAACCTCGTAATTTTCCCCTAGATGCCGAACCCCTAGCCTTGAGATTTCCCCCGAGACTTGCAGCTCCAAGATCCAGTCCACGTCTTTGTAAAAGACGAGGGCCATACAGGAGACAAAGTCTCCAGCGAAAGATGGAGACTCATTAGGGTTTAGGGTTTAGGGTTTAGGGTTTAGGGGTTAGGGGTTTAGGGTTTAGGGTTTAGGGTTTAGGGTATCGAGCCTGACAGGCTGCCTGACATGTGGGCTCATCATGACCAGGATACACATGGACGTGCTCACGTACCAAAGTGAGGATCGGAGTCCGATCGATCATCGCGCAGTCCCCAGATGGGAGAGTCCACTGCTCGGACGCCCCCTCGTGGGATTTCAGCGTCAGCGCTTCGACCTTCTGGAGCGGCTGGAGGACCAAAATTGCCAGGGCCGATGGAGATGCCCATCGCCGCTATGTGGCTTTGTCGGGCTTCTTTCACTTCCAGCTGGGTGATTTTAACCGGTACTCTTCTTTTTTTCGAGAGTTGCAGGTTTGGGGCTTCGGGCTTCCTTTGGAGGCCTACGGCTAGGGCTATTTCATTGTAGGGTTGGACCGTGGTGTTTTTTCAGGCTTTAGGGCTTAGGGTCTAGGGTTCAGGGTTGCTAGGACCCAGAGTACGCCCTTACTCCCTGATTTTAGGATTTCGGGTCCCTTAGAAGACCCTTTAAACCAAAAACGCGCACCCTTCGCATTCCTAGGCTATCGGTCCCGGTTCCGCAGGACATGCTGCTGCGCAGAAAACGTATGGAAAACCTGCTGAAGCGCGACGGAAGAGCCGGGCGCCTCAGATTTCAGCTGAGTTGAGGATTCAGGACGCGAGGTTCAAGCCCCAAGCTCTTTCTTAGCTCTCAACGCAAAATCCGTAGACCCTGTGAACCCGAAACCCCGGGGTTCTAGGTGACTTCGGGTTTTGGGATTTAGGGGTTTGGGAGTATTACATGCAGTTCCATGTAAGGAGGGCTCTTCATCCCACTCCGAGGAGCTACAGTGCACTATCTTGCGGGCCCGTCACAATTCCCAAAACTCAAGATCCTAAACCCTAAAAATTTAGGGTTAGGGCGCAAGTCTTTTGAAGCTTGACGATGCAAGCCGGGTTATATATATATATATATACCGGCACCCTTCACCAAAACCCAAAGCCCTAACCCCCCTAAACCCTAAACCCCCTAAACCCTAAACCCTAACCCTAAACCCTAAACCCTAAACCCTAAACCCTAAACCCTAAACCCTAAACCCTAAACCCTAAACCCTAAACCTTAGATCCCAAACCACAAAAGCCTTGGCCCGGGACCCTCATATTAGAGGCAGGCCCTTGGGAAAATTTGTTGTTTCCCTTGTTGGGACCTCATTTCTTCCGATGGACCCCGCAGTCTAAGCATCAAGCCCTGAACCCTAAACCCTAAACCCTAAACCCTAAACCCTAAACCCTAAACCCTAAACCCTAAGCCCTAAACCCCGAACACCCTAAATTCTCTAAACCCTCAGGCCCGAAGCCCCAAACCCGAATCGCATTTCACAGGGAGACGACCGGCCAGCACTAGCCGCCTGATGCTTCGGTGGGCGCCGATGTCCTGAAGTCCAGTTCTGCTCGTTTAGTGGTGGAACCTTATTTTTTGATTTAGGTTTTAGGGTTTAGGGTTTAGGGTGCGTCTGACTGCAGGCCTTTCTCGCCAAAGCCCCCAAAATATCAGACGCACCAAACAACACCCAATGAAAGGTTGTTTCGGCAGAAGAGAATGGACAGAGAGAACACACCAGCATTGCAAAATGTGTGCTCTCTATTCGCTATGAAAGGTAGTACGTACTTTTCAAATTTCCCTGTGCAAGATTCTTACATAACCTGTACACACCACTTCCCTAAACGAAGTCTTTGCTTTGGGTATCGTAGTACGGAGCCGCATATACCTCGGAACCCAATCCGCAAGTCCTAAACCCTAAACCTGTTTTTGAAAAGTACGGTTCCCTTTTGATGGTACTGTAGGGTTAGGGTTTAGGGTTCAGGGTTCAGGGTTCAGGGTTCAGGGTTTAGGGTTTAGGGTTTAGGGTTTAGGGTTTAGGGGTGTTAGGATTTCGGGTTTAGGGTTCGGAACCGAGACAACGTAGAGCAATCTATTTGACAAAGACGGTCCTCGAGAATCTTTTTGGTAGGTTTTAGAAGCTTGATGGAAATGTGCTTGAAGGCCGAAAAACTGCGAATCCTAGCCATAAAGCCTAAATCCTAAACCCTAAATCCTAAACTTCCTAAACCCTACATCCTAAACCCTAAATGCTAAACCCCAATCCTAAACCCTAAATCCTAACTAAGCAACAACCTAACCCGAAACCCGAAACCCTAAATCCTAAACCCTCAGAAGCACGTAGAGACGGCGCGGCGCCCACGGGGGCGCGGTGAACCCTGGCACTGCGCGCGCGGCTCTTGGGACTCCAGGCTCCAGGTATGATCTAGCGCTCAGGGGTTTAGGGTTTAGGGTTTAGGGTTTAGGGTTTAGGGTTTAGGGTTTAGGGTTTAGGGTTTAGGGTTTAGGGTTTAGGGTGCGGTTCAGGGTAAGAATCTGCGATATATTTGAGCCGGAGGTCGCGCAGGTAGACGCAGAAGAGCATCAATGCTTGCCCGCCATTGCACGAATGCTCATGTTTACCTGGGTTGTCATAGTGTGTAGGGTTTAAGTTTTAGGGTTTAGGGTTTAGGATTTAGGGTTTCCGAGATTGCGGGGGGGTACTGTACCTTTTTGGGGTCCTTATCATAAGAGGATCCTACTATGTGGGGATCGATATTGGGGGTCCCTTATCTTCGCATACCCCCCCCATATGAAGGTATTGGGTCAGGCCACCATTTCCTCAGTTCACGGGATTCAGACTCGTACCCCTAAGGTTGTACCCCTAAAGGTTCCCCTCAATAACTCCTAATGTGGCCCTTATATTCCCTTGAGGATCCTGAAAAAGGGGACCCCAAAACCCAAGGGTACAACCTTAAGGGTCCAAGGTAGAACCCCTAGAGTAGTCCCGTCAAAAGATCAGAATGACAAGCCCAGGTCTCAATCGTAACCATCAATATCCATTGAACGCCGTTATCCCTACACCCTCCAAACTACAACCCTTAAGCCCTAAACCCTAAGCCCTTAACCCTAAACCCTGAAAACCCTAAACCCTACACAAGATGGTGCGCAGCAATGGCGAGCATGCACGTGTCGGAGTGGCACGCGCTTTGCTTACTCGTTCTGAGGGGAATTCGGGACCGAAACCCTGAACCCTAAGCCCTAAACCCTAAACCCTAAACCCTAAACAACCCTAAACCCTACACCCAAAAAAAAGTCCACAAAATCACTTACGAAGAGCCCTGAACTTGAACTTGACCGACCCGAAGTCCTAAACCCTAAACCCGATTTAGGGTTCAGGGTTTAGGGTTTAGGGTTTAGGGTTTTGGGTTCCTGAATTCCCTGCTAAGGACCAGTAAGTAATGGCATGCTTGGGCGTGCCGTGGCTTGGCTGCCCTGTAGGCGCAGAGGCGGGCGCAATCATGAAAAGGCACCCCCCCCCCCCCTCCAGAAGTTGTTTGTGAGGGGTTCGGGGTAACCCTAAACCCTAAACCCTAAACCCTAAACCCTAAACCCTAAATCCTAGGGGCCCGGGGGGGGGGGGGGGTAGGGGGTTGTTGGAGCTGAGGGTTTAGGGTAGCCCAGGCAAGATGCCAGTGGCGCGCATGAACCCCCTAAAGGTGCGGATAGCGAGCCCTAAACTTGTTTTAAGCCCTAAGTCCTAAGCTCTAAACCCTAAAGCCTAAACCCTAAACCCTAAACCCCAAACCCCAAACCCTAAACCCTAAACCCTAAAGAAACCTAAAGCGCGGGCGTGCCAAGTTGCTATTCGGAGCTGAGATGACTACGAAAGTGCTTGTGTTCTGCCCCTTGATTTAGGAATGTACCCTTAACAAAACAGGGTTTAGGGTTTAGGGTTTTGGGTTTTGGGTTTTGGGTTTAGGGTTTGGGGCTCTTATGGTGACTTAAGGTATGTTATTCCTGAACTAAAGGGTATTGGGATCCCTGCATATGCGAAACAGACAGGAAGTAGGCAAAGCTGCAGGTTTGGGGTTTCAGGTTCAGGGTTGTGAGGCCTTAGCATTAGCAGCTTAAATGCGAAGCCCTTGCCCTTCAACGCTAGCCCTAGCCCTAAACCCTAAACCCTAAAGGCCCTAAACCACCGAACCCGAAACCCTACACCCCATATCCTAAACTTATGCTCAGGCTGGATAGATACGAAGTTTTCGAGCCTGAGTGTAGGGTTTAGGGTTTAGGGTTTAGGGTTTAGGGTTTAGGGTTTAGGGTTTAGGGTTTAGGGCTTAGGGTTTAGGGTTTAGGGCTTGGGGTTTTCAAGCCATCCTGTGGTTCGCATTTGTTCCGCCCCGGTGTGCTCAAGTCTTAGAGGGTGAGTGGTGAATGGCAAGGAGCATACAAGAAGCCAGGGTGTAGGGTTTAGGGTTTAGGGCTTAGGGTTTAGGGCTAGAGTCGGAGTGGCTGAGATCCCGCGCAGTGCACAGAGATTAGGGTTTAGGGTCTCAGGGGCTTAGGGGACCCTAAGCCCTAAACCCTAAGGGTTTCGGATTTAGGGACCAGGGTCTACATTGCCAAGCGAGCTTTGCGCGATGGCAGCCATGCCGGAACCTCAGTCCCGTAAACCCTAAACCCTAAACCCTAAACCCTAAACCCTAAACCCTGAACCCTGAACCCTGAACCCTGAAACCCTGAAACCCTGAACCCTAAATCCTAGTCCCTAGACCGTAAACCCTGAACCCTGAACCCTAAACCCGAAAGCCCTGGTGTGTGTGTGTGTGTGTGTGTGTTTTGGGCCATGTTGTGTTTAGGGTTGTTCAGGATTTAGGGTTTGTGGTGCTTGTAGGGTTTTGTAGGGTTTCTAGGGTTTATAGGGTTTTTAGGTCTTTGTTGTAGGTTTATGTGGTCTAGAGGGGTTAAGGGGTGTTTTCGGGTTTATAGAGGTCATTGGGTGTTAATATGTAGGTTTAGAGGGTTTATGGGGTATGCAGGGCTCATGGGGTTAATAGGGTTGATACGGTTTGTGAGGTTTACATACAGGGTTGATAAGGCTTAGAGGGTCTATAGGGTTTATAGGGTTTATAAGGGTCGGAGGGTTATAGAGCTTATCTTGGAAAAAGGCTTATAAGGTTTATGGGGCTTATAGGGTTTGCAGGGTTTAGCCTAAACTCTCTAAATCGTAGAGTATGGGACCCGATGTGGTCCCGTACCTCCTTCAAAGGGTTCCCGTTCTGAAGCAATGATGGGCCCTTGGGTTGTATGGGGTATACAAGGGGGTAGAGAAGGGGTTCCCTTCTAGGGGCCCCAAAAAAAAGAGACCATGTAACTAACCCTAAACCCTAAACCCTAAACCCTAAACCCTAAACCCTAAACCCTAAGCCCTAAGCCCTAAACCCTAAGCCCTAAGCCCTAAGCCCTAAACCCTAAACCCTAAGAAACTCGGATGTAGGGTTTCAGGATTCAGCCTAGGGTCTGGGGTTTGGAGGTCTTGAGTTTAAGCCACTTCGGACCTAGAGTGGGGCCCTTATTCCCTTTTTGCTTTGGGGCGTTTAGGGTTTAGGGTTTAGGGTTCGGGCTCATGTAAAAGCCATCACTTTATTTACACAAAAGGGCCACCCTGTTCTTGCCCAATTTACTCTGGGATCCAGACTTGGGTTTAGGGTTTAGGGTTTCCGGTTAAAGGTAGATGTGTTGTAGCTTGTGTTGCGTCATTTTATGAACTGTCTATAGGGTCAGCTTAGGCGAAGAATAGCCCGTGACTAGAAACCAAGCAGCTTAAGCTTAGCAGAGCAGAATGCACATTACCCCTAAGGCCACACCTGCCAATAGCTTCCCTTAGGAACGAAGCCCTAAACCCTAAACCCGAAGCCATAACCCAAAACCGCACGCTGCCCTTTAAATCGTAAACTCGAAACACCCTAAACCCTGAACTCTAAACACCCTAATTAAACCCTAAACCCCAAAACCTAACCCTCTAAACCCTAAAACTTAAATCCTAGAGCCTAAATCCTAAACCCTAAGCCCTAAACCCTAAACCCTAAACCCTAAACCCTAAACCCTAAACCCTACTTCGCAGCTCTCCAAGGCATCCCTCGGCAGCAGCAGGCTCCCTGGCCAGCCGAGGCTCTTAAAGCCCTGGAAAAGGGCTTAGGGTTTAGGGTTTAGGGTTTAGGGTTTAGGGTTTAGGGTTTAGGGTTTAGGGTGGTCATGGCTTACGCTTTAACGTGTGCAGGGCTCTGTAGGGGTTGTAGCGTTTTTTCTTCGAAGCGGGCCTTACCCCTGGCCTACAAGATTCTCTCATGCTCTCAGGACAGGGTTCTTGACTTGGCTTTCTTCTGGCTGGCTCTTGGGACTTTAACCTTTTGGGTTTTTGTAGAAACCACAACAAAGGGAGCCTAAAAGTCAAACTTGTAGGAGGGGTTCAGAAATCAGTCAAGTTAAGGGAGGCGGGTTCAATGGGGGCACATAACCCAAGATTCCCCAATACTCCCTACCACTCCGCAAGGCTCCCTAGTCTTCCCTAAGGTTCCCTAAGGTTCCTTCCCCCCATGAACCCCCCTCCCTTAAGAAACCTTTTGAGGTTGGTTCAGAGTTCAAGGCCGGACTTGCGGTCGATGTTAACGACTCTCACGTTTGAGTCCAGGTTCAATCTATCTGCGCGCGTTAGCTGCAGAAGACCGGCAGACATCGACATGCCGCGTCCGGTCGCCAAAGCCCCACCGGCGTCGGCACCACCCCACCATGGCCTACTCCCTCCTGATCCAGTGTCGCACCCTCCTGTTCCCAACCCTTCGTACCATCCTCCTCATCGCGAAGAGCTCGAGCGCTTGCTGTCCCGAGCAGATAAGATGATGTCGACGTCCCGAGCAGATAAGATGATGTCGAACCAGCCGTGCTGGCAAACGTCCAAGACTTCAGTAGCTGAATCGATCTCGTTTGAGAGGCATTGAAGAGCATGGCACTCACAATGGTGGGGTTTCAACGCGCGGCCATAGGGCGCAGGGCGACAAAGCTTGAATTCCCTTTGAGAAATGAGCCATAAATTAGCCCGTAGACTTTTCGAGGGATCATCCAAATTCACAGGCAGGGTTTATAGGGTCTACAGAGTTGACAGGCTTAAAGGCTAGAGGAGTTGGGGTTTTCTAGGGTCGCTGGGTTGCAGTGCTTATGGGGTTTGCAGGGTTTAGGTTCTTGAGGGCTTATAGCGCTTGGTGTGTCGGCGTGCTGAGAGTGTTCAGCGTGCTCAGCTTAGGAGTCCCTAAACCCTAAACCCTAAACCCTAAACCCTACACCCTAAACCCTAAACGGTTAATGCGCATGGGATTAAGACTCGTACCCCGCAGGATGTACGCCTAAGAGGTCCCTGAAAATGCTCCACATTGGCCCCTTAGATTCCCTTAGTGGATCCTTACAAAGGGCACCCAAACCCAAAGGTACAACCGTAGGGGTCCGAGGTAGAGTCCTAGGACCCTAAACACGAAACCTGAAGCCCTAAACCCGAATCCCTACGCCCTAAACCCTAAACCCTGAACCCTAAACCCTAAACCTAAACCCTAAACCCTAAACCCTAAACCCTGAACCCTGAACCCTAAACCCTAAACCCTGAACTCTTTAGCAAGCGGCCTGTAGGGATTCGAGATCTCAGGGTTTCCCCTTGGCGTCCTCAAGCCCTAAAACCTACGAAAAGCCTGAGCCCTACATACCTCTAGCCCGAAACCCTAAACACAAACCCTAAACCCTAAACCGTAAGCCCTAAGCCCTAAGCCCTAAGCCCTAAGCCCTAAGCCCTACATGCCCTTAGCCCTAAACCCTCAGCCTGAAGCCCTTAAGCTTTGTTCTCGCCAGGCTTCGGTTTAGAGTTCGAAGTTCGTAGGGTTGGTCCGGGCCCCCTTGTACTTGTGGTTCCCTCTCCCCAGACAAGACCCCCCAAGTAACCCCAAGTTTTGGGTTAGGGTTTAGGGTTTAGGGTTTAGGGTTTAGGGTTTAGGGTTTAGGGTTTAGGGTTTAGGGTTTAGGGTTTAGGGTTTAGGGTTTAGGGTTTAGGGTTTAGGGTTTTGGGCTGTCGCGCCCCTGCGGCCCAGTACCCCGAGCAGCGCACCATGGTTCGCGGCTGCTGGCGCCCACTACGTTAACAAGGCAAGTCTGCTGGAGCTCTGGGTTTAGGGTTTAGGGTTTGGGGTTTAGGGTGTAGGGTTCCCTAAACCCTAAACCCTAAACCCTAAACCCTAAACCCTAAACCCTAAACCCTTTGAAAGACCCAGGGGTAGGTTTAGGGTGTAGGGTTTGGGGTTTAGGGTTTGGGGGGGTAGGGGTCCCCTATATGGTCCTTATAAAGCCATGAGAATTTCATGTTTATAGGCCTCCAAACCTACCCCAGGACCCCTGAATTCGGTTCTGCCGTTAGGGCGGAGCCTTGTTTTGATGTTTGCTAATATGTAGTCTAATTACTCAAACCTTAGGTTGATTTTGAAGTTGCCCCTAAATTCTGTTCCATTGTCAGCTCAGAGCCATAGTCTAAAATGATACAGGGGCTGATTTGCAATTCATCCCGATATGACCATATACAACAGCCCTATATGACGGCGCAGACCCCCAAAAAAGTGCGAAGCCACTTCAAGAGCATTCCAAGAACAGGCCAAAAGCAACGCAATTTGCACGTGCGTGACATTATGTGCCGTGCCAGCTTCCTTGTTTTAGAGTACCTCGAAAGGGACCTAAACCCTAAACCTAACACCCTTGCTCGCAAATGCAGCCGCCCCCCCCCCCCCCCACCCACCCCCAACCCCCCCCCCCCCCAACCCCCCCCTCCCACCCCCCCCCCCCAACCCTGCCCCCCCCCCCCCCCCCCGCTCCCCCCCCCCCCTCCTGCCCCTCCCCCTCCCGCCCCCCCCCCACTCCCGTACTCGCGTGCGTGGTTGGGCTTTTATGGGTGAAAACCCGAAACCCTAAACCCCTGAACTCCTAAACCCCCGAACCCCCTAAACCCCGAAAACCCCCAAGCCCCACGGGCCACAAGCTGCAAGATGCGGGCATTGTGCTTCAGGTTCACGAATCAGGGGTCAGGGCTTCAGAACTAGAAGTTCGGAGTCAATTCAGGGTTTAGGGTTTAGGGTTCAGGGTTTAGGGTGTTAGGGTTTAGGGTTTAAGGTTCAGGGTTTAGGGTTTAGGGTTCAGGGTTTAGGGTTTAGGGTTTAGGGCTAGCTTAAGGATCCAAAGCCGTTTTGTGACATCAGACTGTTTTAAGAGGGCACACAGCAGGAACCTACCAAGAAGGTGTGGACCTTGGTGTATCATAAGGAACCAAAGGGGTGGAAGGAGGGGGGTGTAAGGGCCCCATAAGGGCATATTGCCCCCACATAGCCTTAATCAGGGAAAATGGAGGCCTAAACCCTAAACCCTAAACCCCAAACCCTAAACCCTAAACCCTAAACCCTAAGCCCTAAGCCCTAAGCCCTAAGCCCTAAGCCCTAAGCCTTAAGCCCTAAGCCCTAAACCCTAAACCCAACCTGAAATCCGAAACCCTAAGCCCAAGCCCTCTTGCGCTTACCTCCCTTCCACCCCTGGGGTGCCTTGTTTAAGTGTAGGGTCTAACAGTTCAAGTTCCTTTGGCCGATGGTGGTTTTGGGGTGCTTCCCCTGTCCCCAACCCTGCACCCTAGACCCTGAACCTTTAGGTTTTAAGGCCTAGGGTTTAGGGTTTAGGGTTTAGGGTTTAGGGTTTAGGGTTTAGGGTTTAGGGTTTAGGGTTTAGGCGTAGGGTTTAGGGTTTAGGGTTTAGGGCTTAGGGCTTAAGGTTTAGGATTTAGGGCAACCCTGGACCCTGAAACCTGAACCTTGAGCCGTAGACCTAGCAGCCCAGAAGTGTGTTCGTAACTTAGAGGTAAGCCCCAACGTCTAAACCCATCTTCATCATAAGGAAATAGTTCTAGAACTCTAAACCCTAAACCCTAAACCCTAAACCCAAAACTCTTCAGCCCTACTCTACGAGCCCGAAGACCCAAGAGGTGGTTTGGGGGCGTGATGTCATCTTTGGTGTATCCGCCGTTGCGCTAGTTTTCACTTCTTATCAGGGTTTAGGGTTTAGGGTTTAGGGTTTAGGGTTTCAGTTGAAGGTTTCAAACGAAGGTGATGATTGTTACTACTAAGGTGTAGGGTTTAGGCTGGGGCTTCAAGTCTTTTGGTTGGGGTGTTCCTGAGCCTTAAGCCCCTACCTAAACCAAGAAGCTCGGATGTCGCAGTTTAGGGCTTAGATTGGGCTTAGGCAACCATCTATTCAGAGTCCCCCCCAAACCCAAACCCCAAACCCCAAACCCCAAACCCCAAACCCCAAACCCCAAACCCCAAACCCCAAACCCCAAACCCCAAACCCCAAACCCCAAACCCCCAACCCCAAACCCCAAACCCCAAACCCCAAACCCCAAACCCCAAACCCCAAACCCCAAACCCCAAACCCCAAACCCCAAACCCCAAACCCTAAACCCTAAACCCTAAACCCTAAACCCTAAACCCTAAACCCTAAACCCTAAATGCTAGCCCTAAACCCTAAACCCTAAACGACTCGCCAGAGGCCCAGGGGCTTCGCCGCTTCCCTGGCCCCGGCCGCCCTGGTGGCTGCGGCCGCGGCCAGGGGCAGTCGGAGGAGGCCCGGGGTTTAGGGTTTAGGGTTTAGGGCTAGGGTTTGGGGTTTAGGGTTTAGGGTTTCGGGCTTGGGTTTGGGGTTTAGGGTTTAGGGGTTTAGGGGTTTAGGGTTTAGGGTTTAGGGGCTGAGGTTTTAGGGTTTAGGGTTTAGGGTTTAGGGTTTAGGGTTTAGGGTTTAGGGCTAGGGTTTAGGGTTTAGGGGTTTAGGGGTTTAGGGTTTAGGGTTTAGGGGCTGAGGTTTTAGGGTTTAGGGTTTAGGGTTTAGGGCTAGGGTTTAGGGTTTAGGGGTTTAGGGGTTTAGGGTTTAGGGTTTAGGGGCTGAGGTTTTAGGGTTTAGGGTTTAGGGGTTTAGGGGTTTAGGGGTTTAGGGTTTAGGGTTTGGGGTTTAGGGTTTAGGGTTTCGGGTTTGGGGTTGGGGGTGTAGGGTTTAGGGTTTAGGGGTTTAGGGTTTAGGGTTTAGGGTTAAGGGTTTAGGGGTTTAGGGGTTTAGGGTTTGGGTTTTTGGTTTTGAGGTTTAGTGCTTAGGGTTTAGCATTTGGGGTTGAGGGTTCAGGGGTTTAGGGGTTTAGGAGTTTAGGGGTTTAGGGGTTTAGGGGTTTAGGGGTTTAGGGGTTTAGGGGTTTAGGGGTTTAGGGTTTCGGGTTTAGGGTTTAATGTTAGACCCGCTTTAGTAGGGGCCTCCCCTTTAAAGTCAATTTGGCCAAATTATTCAGGACCCCCTGACTGTTTGCGGGGTCTCCTTTAAAGTCAAACCGTCCGGGCGCCGTAAGAAAATTCCACGTGGCGCGCCTTTAAAAAAGATAACCGGGCATCGCTGCCCCTTTTAAACCTATCTAAACTCCTCCCTATTGAAATCACATAAGCCCCCGGAGCCGTGTAATCAGGCTCCCATCCACGCCTCAACTGTTCGGGGGGGGGGGGGGGGGGGGGGGGGGGGCCCAACACACTAAAGAGGGTCCAACATTAAGGGGTTTAGGGTTTCGGGGTTTAGGGTTTAGGGTTTAGGGTTTAGGGTTTAGGGTTTAAGTTTAGGGTATAGGGTTTAGGGTTTAGGGATTAGTATTTGGGGGTTTGGATTTAGGGTTGAGGGTTTAAGGTTCAGGGTTTACGGTTGCAGGGTTGAGGGTTTAGGGGCTTTGGGTTAATTAAAGGTTGGGGGGGCCCCATCTCAAGAGACTCAAGAGAACCGAGAAGAACAATGTATGGTATAGGGTTGAGGGTACTGTGACTTAACTTTGTACTAAGGATTGCACTATGATGTGAGGAGTATTCCTTAAGTCGTGGGTTCTGGAGGTTTCGGGTGAGGTTTAACTGGGGCTTTGGGTTCAAGGGTTCGTTTGGGGTGTAAACCCAGGCTGCTAGGGATTTGGGGGGGGGGGGGGGGGGGCGGGTAATTTAGGGCCCAGCGTTTAGGGGGTGAGTTTAGGGCTTAGGGTTTAGCTTAGGCTCAGGTTCAGGGTTTAGGTTATCGGCCCTGATCGGTACCCTCAAAGTCTTATAGGATGATCATGGCAGTATGGTCTTGCAGGGTTTAGGGGTGTACAGTGTACGGTCTTCCAGTTTGATTGCTACGGATCCGATTTTGAGTTCGGGAACCCGAAACGCTGAATCCGAAACCCTAAACCCATAAACCCCTCAACCCCTAAACCCCTAAACCAATAAACCCCTAAACCCATAAACCCCTCAACCCCTCAAGCCCCAAACCCCTCAACCCCTCAACCCCTAAACCCATAAACCCCTCAACCCCTAAACCCCTAAACCAATAAACCCCTAAACCCATAAACCCCTCAACCCCTAAACCCCTCAACCCCTATAAACCCCCGAAAAACACGCCCAAGTCGACAATGGCCAAGGCCAGGAGCGCGCCAATGGTTTAGGGTTTTGACGTTTAGGGTTTAGGATTTAGGGTTCAGGGCTTAGGTTTCCGGGTTTAGGGTTAAGGGGCACCCAGAGAACTCAATGAAGACAGCCTGACGAACTGTTCTGGACCGACGACGAGGACGTCGAGGCTGATGCACCTCCCGTGCAGCGGACGTTCCTTCACTATCGTCTTGCAGGGTCGCCTGTGCCGGCGCCGCCGTCACCACTATAAAGACCACAATGCCTTGAGGGGAGCCAATCATAGAAGCGCTGTTGTATTTGCACCAGAGAGAATGGAACAATGTCAACATTCACACAGACAGTCAATGGGCTTTGAATTGCATTGCAGGGCGATGGAGACCCAAGCATCACAAAGTTCTGAGCAAGCGCCGAAGCGCGCCCAAGGGCTTGAGCAAAACCCAAAACCCAATTCCTAAACGCTACACCTAAACCCTAAACCTCAAACACCAAACCCTAAACACTAAACCTTAAGGCGCACCTTGAATCTGAAACTGGTGAGTCCGCCCGCCACAGTGCAGTGCCAGGCCCTGCAAGAGCCTCTGCCACGCCGCGTCGCAAAGCGCACAGCAGGTGCCGCCCTATAGGATTTAGGGTTTAGGGTGTAAGGTTTGGGGTTTAGGGTTTAGGGTTGCGGGTTTTCGGGGTCCAGGGGGTTTAGGGATGTAGGGTTTAGAGTTCCTAAACCCTAAACCCCAAACCTTAGCCTTAAACCCTAAACCCTAAACCCTAAACCCTAAACCCTAAACCCCAAACGCAAGTTAAGGAGTTCAGGGGTTTAGGGTTTGGAGCTGAGGACTCCAGGACCGACTCACGGAGCCTGTTTGGGTTTAGGGTTTAGGGTTTAGGGTTTAGGGTTTAGGGTTTAGGGTTTAGGGTTTAGGGTCTAGGGTCTAGGGTTTAGGGTTTAGGGTTTAGGGTTTAGGGTTTAGCGTGCTTCCCTAGGGTTTACCTAGAGACTCCAAGGCCCAGGAAGAAGTAGGTCGCTTGGGAGAAGCAGGGCTTGGGGTGTAGAACGCGCTTCGCAAAAGAAAGGTTTTTGCTCGGGGGGTTGTTACGAGTTGCTGACCGGGACCCGACGGGGTGTGTTTAGGGTTTAGGGTTTAGGGTTTAGGGTTTAGGGTTTAGGGTTTAGGGTTTAGGGTTTAGGGTTTAGGGTTTAGGGTTTAGGTTCCCAAGAACTGCGGAACTGTAGAACCAGGTTATCGTTGCAGGACCGCGGTTTTGAGAACTTGGCCCTCCAAACTAGGTTTCCGCATGACGACCCGCGTTTTTCGTAGGTTCTTGTTTTTTTTAGGTAGGGTTTGGGGCTTGTGGTTCAGCATCTCAAGTCCAAGAATTCGCCAGTTAGGGCTGGTTTAGGGTTTGGGGTTAATTAGTAGGCAGGGCGCTGAGATAGCCGCTGAATAGTAGGTGCCCATTGAGATGTTCCCACTGACACTAGCAATCCTTAATGGAGATTACACTGCCCCCCCATTATTATCCCGATGAAGGACTGTTAGTATAAAGGGGGAACATCCCAAGGTTTAGGGTTAATTAGTAGGTAGGGCCCTGAAGAGCAGGTACCCAACCTAAACCCCAGTTTTTTCTGGCCGGTGGGCAGAAACACTAAACCCTAAACCCAAAACCCGAAACCCTAAACCCGAAAGCCAAAACCCAAAACCCTAAACCCTAAACCCTAAACCCTAAACCCTAAACCCTAAACCCTAAACCCCAAACCCCAAACCCTAAACCTCACCTGTTTTTGTGTCCGGTTGACAGGTGGAGGTCGGCCCGATGCAGCTCCCCGAGCTCACAGTTGAAGAGGCCTCTGTCCGTCGGGTTTGGGGTTTGGGGTTTGGGGTTTAGGGTTTAGGGTTTAGGGTGTTGGGTTTAGGGTTGTGGTTTGGGGTTCGGAGTTCAGGGCTGGTCCGGGTGGCCATCGGCTAATACAGACAGAACATGCATTGCTGATGTATGTTGACGATTTGATCATGTGGCAGCGCGGTCGCCCCCCTCCTCCCCATTCAGATGACTCGCTACCCGACACAAAGCCCTATGTGGGGTTTAGGGTTTAGGGTCACTTCTCTAAATGGGGGTTTCCGAAAGTAGGGGTACCTTTTTGGGGTCCTTATCGCAAGGGAACCCTGCTACTTGGGGTCTCTGCTAGGGGTCCCTTATTTTGGTAAACTCCCATTTGGGCCCCGCAACCGCCGACATCCAAAGCGCCTGTAGGATATATAAGCACTGTCAATGTGCGACACCCCCCCAAGCAGGCGCGGCAGCTAGGCCAAGGTCTTCGCGTGCAGCGGCAGGCATGAGACCCCCAAACGCCTCCTAGACCGTGAACCCTGAACCCTGAACCCTAAACCCTAAACCCTAAACCCCAAACCCTAAACCCTAAACCCTAAACACTAAACCCTAAACCCTAAACCCTAAGCCCTAAACCCTAAACCCTAAACCCTAACCTTTCCACCCGGAACTGCTGCTAGGGCTGTTGGGGTTTCGGGAGCTATGTTGGATGCAGGAGCTGCTGTCGCGGTTAGGGTTTAGGGTTTAGGGTTTAGGGGTTAGGGTTTCAGGGTTTAGGGTTTAGGGTTTAGGGTTTAGGGTTTAGGGTTTAGGGTTTAGGGTTTAGGGTTTAGGGTTCTTCTACTCTAAACTGTAAACCCTAAACCCCAAGCCCCACTCTGTTGGTCGCCGAAGATTCGGGTGCACTTTCTTTTGGGGTGTAGGCCTCCCCTGAAACCTAAAACCTACAACCGTCAAACAAAAAAACGGAAACTCAACCGTTTCGGGCTGGGACTTCCATATTAAGTATATATGTTGCTCGCCAACATGTTTTTTGGAAGTCGGGTTTCCCTTGATGGGTTGGGGGCGCTGCAAGAAGATGTATCGTATTTTGGAGTATTCCGGGAAAGGCCCAACTGGGTTTCCAGAGCCTAAACGATATCTAGGGTGGGTCGTTCGTTGCCTCCAGAACGACTGAAGCCTACATCCTAGAGCCCCGAACCTCTACAGCCCTAAGCCCTATAGTACGAAAGTGCCCTGAACCCGAAACCCTGCTTCCTAAACGCCTAAACCCTCAACCCCTAAGCCCTAATCCCGAAACCCGAAACCCTAAACCCTAAACCCTAAGCCCTAAGCCCTAAGCCCTAAACCCTAAACCCTAAACCCTAAACCCTAAACCTTGCACCCCAGAAGCCACCACCCTCAGCCTTTATCAGGCGAGAAAAGGAAAGACCGGCCATGGCTTCGTTGGTGCCTCAATCTCTTGGGGCAACAGGGTCCTGAGCCCTGAGCCACCAGAAAGGCTTTAGGGTTTAGGGTTTAGGGTTTAGGGTTTAGGGCGACAGGGTCCTTAGACACGAATCCCAAACCCTGAGCCCTGAGCCACTAGAAAGGCTTTCGGGTTTAAGGTTTAGGGTTTAGGGTAAGGGTTCAACGTTCAGGGCGCTTAGCGGCTACACCTTAATCCCCAAAGCCCTGAGAGCCTCAGTCCTTTTTCAACCTCTTGCCCCTACGTGAGCCTGAAGCCCTAGGTTTGGGGTTTATGCGGCCTTATGCATGGGGGGTTGTCGAGTTTAGGTTGCTTTTGTTGGCTCTATTGTGTCGGGGGCTGTAGAGAAGCGTTGAAGCAGTCTAGGTCTTGGAGTTTAGGTTGTTGGGCGCACTACTGTCCGAAGGTGCTGAGCAGGCCTGACTTAGCACCCGCCTAATCCCTCTTACCAAAAACCCTCAACCCTATGCGTGTGGCGCAGTCCCCCCCCCCGCCTGGAAGGAACCAACACGCCGCCAGGGTCGGCGGACCCCCAATCCCTAAACCCTATACCCTGACACTTAACCCTTAACCCTAAACCCTAAACCCTAGACCCTAAACCCGAAGCCCTAAACCCGAAACCCTAAACCCTAAACCCTAAACCCTAAACATGCGCCCAACCGACGTGTCGAGGTTGTGGTTGACGTGGCGGCGCCTGCATCGCTGGTCCTGCAGTGCTTGGGATCGTTCAAGGAGTCAGCCCTGGGTCTCGAGGGTTTAGGGTTTAGGGTTTAGGGTTTAGGGTTTAGGGCTTAGGGTTTGGGGTTTAGGGGTTTAGGGGTTTAGGGCTTTAGGGTTTTGGGGTTTTGGGTTTTTTTTCTGGGTTTTCGGGTTTGGGGTTTAGGGTTTTAGGGTTTAGGGTTTAGGGTTTTAGGGTTTTTAGGGTTTTAGGGTTTTTAGGGTTTCAGGGGTTTTAGGGTTTTAGGGTTTCAGGGTTTCAGGGTTTGAGGATAGTTCAGTATCCCAAGCCCTGTAAACCTCAAACCCTTAACCCCCAAGCCCTTACAAAAGAAGCCTTAAGCTGCTCACTGGAAGGGTTTAGGGTTTAGGGTTTAGGGTTTAGGGTTTAGGGTTTAGGGTTTGGGGGGTGGGGCTTGGGACGCTGTGCCGTTCTTTGTTGAGGCTTGGGGTTTTGGGGTTTAGGGTTTTTAGTTTTTAGTGCGTGATTCAGATGTCAGTTTAAGGTAGCAAGGAACCGTGAACCCAAAATATCTTGCACTTTCAGATGCTTGCCTTTTGAAAGGCAGAAGCAGAAGCAGAAGCAGAAGCAGCAGCAGCAGCAGCAGCAGCAGCAGCATCAGCAGCAGCAGCAGCAGCAGCAGCAGCAGCAGCAGCAGCAGCAGCAGCAGCAGCAGCAGCAGCAGCAGCAGCAGCAGCAGCAGCAGCAGCAGCAGCAGCCGCCCTTGCTAAGACCAAGTCTTGAAGTAATGCGATGGCATGCAGGCATCCGGGGTTTATAGGCGATGGACTCTACGTTGGGTTTACGGTTTACGGTTTAGGGTTTAGGGTTTAGGGTTGAGGGTTGAGGGTTGAGGGTTGAGGGTTGAGGGTTGAGGGTTGAGGGTTGAGGGTTGAGGGTTTCGGTTTGGTGGGATGGAATCTTCTCTAGACAAGCCCACGTTGCTTGAGAGCTCATCTCTCAAGGCCCCTGCACCCAAAACCTTAAACTCCCTAAGCAAGCTCTGAACCGTACCGGATGCAACCTACACCATGGCAGTTTAAGGTTTAGGGTTTAGGGTTTAGGGTTTAGGGTTTAGGGTTTAGGGTTTAGGGTTTAGGGTTTCGTCAGCTGCTGTCTCTGACGAAAAGCACGGCTTTCTTTCCATTAGAAGGGAGCGCGCAGTGCCACAGGCACTGGCACCTCATGCCCGGCGCATGCCCTTGATCAATGCCATGGGTTTAGGGTGTAGGGTTTAGGGTTTAGTGTTAAGGGTTTAGGGTTTAGGGGTTTAGGGTTTAGGGATACTACAAACAGGAAACTGCAGGTACCAACCAGCCCTCAAGAACTGAACCCCAAGCCCTTGAAGTAGGTACCCGAGCCACCAGGGGGGTAGGGTACCAGGTAGAGTTGCGGGCCTGGGTTCCGACTCCTTTGGGTTTTGGGTTTAGGGCCTAGGGTTTGGGGTTTCGGGGTTAGGGCTTCGGCTTGAGGGCTTAGGGCTTCGGCAGGACTATCCTGACATGATCCCGGTGGTGCGAAAGGCCGAAATCTTGCTTCCCAGCTGCACTCCAGGGTGTCCGTGCCTAAGGACCCTAATCCCTAAACCCTAAGCCCTAAACCCTGAACCCTGAACCCTAAACCCTAAACCCTATACCCCAACCCCCAGACCCCAGACCCTAGACCCCAGACCCCTAGCCTGCATAATATTCGAAACTTCAAGCACTAACAGCACATCCTCCCTCCACCCTAAACCCTAAATCCCGAAACCCTCTGCCTCTCTCTCTGTGTGTGGGTGTAAGGTTTAGGGTTTAGGGTTTAGGGTTTAGGGTGTAGGGTGTAGGGTTTAGGGTTTAGGGTTTAGTTTTTAGGGTTTAGGATTGCTACATTCGGCGCTTTTGTGTGTTTTGGTTTTGTTAGGGTACGTGTTCGGGCTCCGGTGTTTCACCCCAGACCCTAAACCCTAAACCCTAAACCCTGGGCCCACTCCCCCCGCCCCTCCCAAGCGCAAACATGCAACCAGAGGGTTTTTACAGAAACTGGGTTGCTGTACGGTTCTGCAACCTAAGGGTTTAGGGTTTAGGGTTTAGGGTTTAGGGTTCAGGGTTTAGGGTTTAGGGTGCTGACACAGCGCGGCAAGCTTGCGAGCAGGTAGGCATAGCTAATGCTGCAAAAGCCCCGAGGCCCAAACTCTCAGCCCCAAGCCCTAAGCCCTAAACTCTAAACCCTAAACCCTAAACCCTAAACCCTAAACCCTAAACCCTAAACCCTGAACCCTGAACCCTGAACCCTAAACCCTAACCCTAATTAAACCCTAGGAATCGGAACCCAGGTAAATAAGCCCTAAAAGCCACAAGGAAGCCCGGGGATTCGCAGCAGAGCCCAGGTCCTCCACAGACGAAGCTGATGGTGGCCAGGCGAAGTGCAGCTACAGGAGCAACGGCCTCCATTTCGGGTTTAGGGTTTAGGGTTTAGGGTCCAGGGTTTTGGGTTTAGGGTTTAGGGTTTAGGAGGGGGCTTTGGGTCAAGCATCTTAGGAGGTTCTGGTGCTTGAGGTTGTGGGGCTTCAGAAGACCTCTCTAAACCTTCCAGCCTCGAACCCCCAAACCCAAAACCCTAAACCCTAAACCTAAACCCTAAACCCCTAAACCCTAAACCCTATACAAACCCTAAACCCCAGGTTTTGAGGGCTCACGAGCCTAGGGGAAGCTCTGAACTCCAAAAAACCCAAGCCGCCTCAACCCAAACCCTAGCCTTCCCCAAAGCTGAGGGATCCCCTGGTTTCGGGTTTAGGGTTTAGGCTTCAGGCTTTAGGCTTTCGGCTTCAGGCTTTAGGCGTTAGGCTTTGCGCTTAACTCGTGGGTAGATCTACCGTCGCATGGTAGAAACGGGGGTTGCTGTAGGGCTTTGGAGCCCTGAGGGTCCATGTCCCTCATGATTATATACTTGGGCCCCGAAGCCACCATATGGCAGGTATATATCTATATAAGTATATGTATATATATATATATATGTATATATATGTATATATATGTATATATATATATATATGTATACATATATATATATATATATTAATGCCCACGTAATCAAAGTATTCCCTTAGGACATGGATGGACCCTTAGGGCAACCCCAAAAGCCCCACAAATTGTCTGCCAGCTACTAGCATGGAATATATGCTTTCTTAAAAAAGGTATATGTAGGGGGATATAGAGCACCGGATTCCCTCATTCCCTACCAAGAACCAGAAAGATTAGTGACCCTAAACCCTAAACCTAACCCTAAACCCTAAACCCTGAACCTTAAACCGAGTCGAAGCACGATACGGAAAACCTGGGAACCGACACCTTTGTTCACCCCTTGTGCCCTGGACACGTTTAGGGTTCAGGGTTCTGGGTTTAGTGTTCAGGGTTTAGGGCTCAGGGTTTAGGGTTTAAGGTTCTGGGTTTAGGGTCCGGGGTTGGATTTAAGGTATAAAGAACGAAGCCCGCAACTCGCAATCAGCATTCCCCTTTTTGGGGAGATTTAGGTTCCCTTATAAAGCCCTTTAAGCAAAAACGGGGCACTCCTTTTTTTATCTTAGGTTTCAGGGCAGCCTAGCCGAAATCCACTCCCAAACCCCTTTAGGGGTCATAAAGAATGAAGCCAGGAACTCGGAAACCCTAAACCCTAAACCCTAAAATCTGAGGTCGCGGATCCTCAGCCCCTACTAAACCCTGAGCCCCAAACTTATTGTTGGTTAGTAGGGAGTGAAGGAGTGAGGTCCCCCCATATCCCCTATAAAATGCCCTTTAAGGGATTGTATAGGGTACCTCATTCCCCCATTCCTGACGAACCAGCAGTAAGCTAAACCCTGAGCCCCTAACCCCCAAGCCCGGGCAACCTAGCCGAAATCAAATCCCACATTCCTGCTCTCTCCTGAACCCTTAACCCTAAACCTTAAACCCTGAACCCTAAACCCTAAACCCTAAACCCTAAACCCTAAACCCTAAACCCTAAACCCTAACCCCCAAACCCCTAACCCCCAAGCCCCTGCTCTCTCGAGGATTTCCAAGTTTTGGTTGGGAGTCAACGCGCCGAGCTTGGTGAGACCATTCCAATGTAGGGGGGCTCGTCTAGGATCCTAAACCCTAGCCCTAAACCCTAAACCCTAAACCCTAAACCCTAGCCCTAAACCCTAAACCCTGAACCCTAAACCCTAAACCCTAAACCCTAAACCCTAAACCCAAACCTTAAACCCTAAATCGCTTTGGGGCCCATGGTTGAGGATGTTCAGGAAGCTTTTCGCAGGTCTCCCAGTGTCCACCTAAGAACCACGGTTTGCCTAGACAGTCCTTCCCCAAGCTTGCGGTTTGGGGTTTAGGGTTTAAAGGGTGTCAGGGCCTGAAGCAGCTCTAATTTAACTTGATCCTTCGCAATGAGTCTCTCCAGAAGTTTTGGATCCCCGGTTCATGTCGAAAACGACCACTCTTTCACGGGGAGTACCAGGGTTTTGAAACTTCTGCATGCCCTAAACCCCAAACCCCAAACCCCAATCCCTAAACCCTTAGCCCTAAACCCTAAACCCTAAACCCTAAACCCTAAACCCTAAACCCTAAACAGCCCGTCCAGTCTTCTACGAGCCTTGCATTGGAAGAATGGCACGGCATGAGCGCTGATGGCATTCGTAAGCACTTCTGCCCCCATTCCCAGCCAAGGCCCGACTTGCTTCTTTCCAAGAAATTTGAGGGTGTAGGGTTTAGGGTTTAGGGTTTGGGGTTTGGGGTTTGGGGTTTCCTTGAAAGAATGCATTGCTGACAAGATGAATCCTGATTCGATGCCTCGTGTTTTCCACTCCGCCTTCGGGATGGATTGTCAAATGCCTTTTTTGGCTCCACTTCTGTCAGTTTCTGTGTTACAGATGACAGATTGGCCAAACGATGCTCCTCCCGAAGGTACCGAAAGGAGGCTTCAGCAAATTGAGGGCTCCCCCAACTCGATGATATCAGCGACTGAGCGGCTGACTTGCAGCCACGTATTGGGGCAGTCCTCGTTCCACGCTATCCCAAACCCCTAAACCCTAAACCCTAAACCCTAAACCCTAAACCCTAAACCCTGAACCCTGAACCCTGAACCCTGAACGAACCTAAATCTTAAACCCTAAATTGAAACCTGCAACCCCGAAACTGTGGACCCTAAACCCCAAACCCGAAAACACCCCAACCCTAAATTGAAGCCTCAAAACCCAAAAACTCCTAACCCTTAACCAAACCCTAAACCCCTAAACCCCTAAACTTCCCTAAACCCCTAGACCCCTAGACCCCCAAACCCCCAAACCCCTAAACCTCTAAAACCTTAAACCCTAAACCCCTAACCCCTAACCCCTAACCCCTAACCCCTAAACCCTAAACCCTAAACCCTAAACCCTACACCCTACACCCTAAACCCTAAACCCTAAACCCTAAACCCTAAACTCTACTCCCTGAACCCTCTTTGGGGCTTTCGCCAAAGCAGTGCAAGGCCCGCCACAGCTTGGACCGGGCAGCGAGCACGCTGAGCTTCGAGCTGGACGAATCAGGGCCCAGGCCAGGGTTTAGGGTTTTGGGGTTTGGGGTTAAGGAGGGTGTAGGGTTTTGGGGTTAAGGAGGGTTTAGGGTTGTGGGGTTAAGGAGGGTTTAGGGTTTTGGGTTTTGGGGTTAGGGAGGGTTTAGGGTTTGGGGTTTTGGGGTTAGGGAGGGTTTGGGGTTGTGGGGTTAAGGAGGGTTTAGGGTTTAGGGTTTTGGGGTTAAGGAGGGTTTAGGGTTTCGGATTTGGGGTTAAGGAGGGTTTAGGGTTGTGGGGTTAAGGAGGGTTTAGGGTTTGGGGTTTTGGGGTTAAGGAGGGTTTAGGGTTTGGGGTTTTGGGGTTAAGGAGGGTTTAGGGTTTTGGGTTTTGGGGTTAAGGAGGGTTTAGGGTTTAGGGTCTAGGGGTTTCAGGGTTTAGGGTTTTGGGGTTTTAGGGTTTTAGGGCATTCGGTTTTCCGGTTTTAGGGTTTGCTTTAGGGGGTTAGGGTTTTTTGTTTAGGGCCAGTTTGGGGGTTGGTTGGGGTCCACGGGTTCAAGGTTTTATTGGTTCAGGGTGTCTTGCAAGTTGTTAGAACTTTGTTGGTCTATAAAGTTCAATAGAAAGAAAGGTGACCCGATTGAGAACCAAAGCAAGCAAAAGATGACAACCCTATATATACACATATAGTATATAATATATAAATATATAAATATATCATCCTGATAAGGACGAATACTTGTTTTGTTTTTTTTTGGAGGGCGGGGGGGGGGGGGGGGGGTTCTTAAGAAAATAGTGAAACCTAGAACCCTAAGCCCCAAGCCTCAAACCCAACCCTTCACCCTTAGCCCTAAACCTTGAACCCTCGGACCCTAAACTGGGGGGGGGGGGGGGTGTTCCCCCTTATACTAACAGTCCTTAATAGGGATTATAGTACCCCGCCGAGCATTCTCCCTATTAAGAACTGTTGGTATAAGGGTTGGGTCCCCCCTCCCTTAAGAACCCTATAGTGACACCCTGTGCGTGGAGGTTCATGGTACTTATTAGCCAAACATAAGTGGGGTTGTATAATAACCCCGCGGCTTGCGGTTTAGAAAGGAGTGCGCCCGAGTATCGTTGAGCTTGTAAAACGATAAGGAGTAAAATAAAACGATAACTTTCTGCAGGGTTTTTGTTGTGTGGCCCCTTACACGCCTAACAGCCCTTACACCCTCACACCCCGAGTTCTTTAGGTCAAAAACGATATCAAAACGATAACCAGAACGATAACTGTTTGTTCACGATGGGATCTGTTGAAGGACCTGGACCATTCCAGGGTTGAAGATGTGTGCCCTGTGGTGACTCTGGTCTTGTGGTGTCTCTGGGGGCCTGGTGGAAACCAAGTGCTCCGAAGCATTTCCTTTTATAAGCAACCGCTGTAAAACGATAAGAATTCTAGCCAACAATACTGTGTTTTGTGCGCATACACTGTAAAACGATAAGGAGTAAACAAAAACGATAACATTTTTGGGGACCAGCAGGTTTCCATCGGGGTTGTTATACAGCCCCAAGTGTACTTTTACCCCCACTTGTATGCCCCTTAATTGCCCTAATATGGTGATAAGTACACTTACAAGTACAGTTGTTGTAATCCTAAACCCTAAACCTAAACCCTAAACCTAAACCCTAAACCCTACACCTTAGACCCTAAACCCTAAACCCTGAACCCTGAACCCTGAACCCTGAACCCTGAACCCTGAACCCTGAACCCTGAACCCTAAACCCTAAACCCTAAACCATGACAGTTAATAAGCATCATGAACCTCCAAGTGAATGTTGCCAGGCTAGTGCTGCATGAGGCGCGGCGCCGCGACGACGTGGAGCGGTGTTTAACTTTCAGGGATTTGGGTTTAGGGTTTAGGGTTGAGGGTTGAGGGTTTAGGGTTTAGGGTTGAGGGTTGAGGGTTTAGGGTTCGAAGGTTCAGAGGAGGGGCTCCATTAGGGCTTAGGGGTTCAAGGGTGTGGGGTTTATGGTTTAGAGTTTCGGGTTCTTGGGATGAAGTTTGGGGTTTGGGGGTTGGGGTTTAGGGTTTGGGGTTGAATGACAAGAAGGGTCTTCTTAGGGTGTTTGTGCCGTGTGTACAGTATCCTAAACCTTAAACAGGTTACCCCCCGCCAGAAAGGGGCAGGGTTTGATGGGGTCTAGGGCCCGGAGTTCTGCGACCATCAACTCTACACCCTCAAGTCCGTGTCCCAAAACCCCGTAAACCCCAAGCCCTGAACCCCAAACCCTAAACCCCAAAACCCTAAACCCCAAAACCCTAAACCCCAAACCCTACATCCCTAAACCCCAACTCCCAAGCCCACGGTGCTCATTTGAAAGCCCCTCTGCCTCTGGTGTGCAAATCGCACCCACCACCGAAGCTGATTTTAAGTTGATCGACCACATGAAGGTCCGCATGCTTCATCCCGGAGGAAATACTATGAGTAATCTTTCCCTACATTCCGCTTCTAGGGCATTTTTTGGGCTTGTAGGGCTTTAGGGCCTTTAGGCTTTTCTTGAGGGCGTTTAAGGCTCCTCTTTGTTTTCAGGGTGCAGGGCCTGTTAGTACAGGGTATTTTATGGTTTTGGGAGTTAGGGTTGTAGAGTCTATAATAGGGCCTTATAAGAGACCGCAGTGGCTACGTTGGGGTTACTTGGGTATATAGGGACTATACAAAGGTACAGGGGTGAAAAATGGGGAATAAGATTATCCGTCTTGGAGCAGGCAAGACTTTCAATGGCCAGTACCTCGCACTGTATTCCCATGCTTTGCAGTATTCTTTTACTTATTTGCTTGCAAAAGCGAATGAGCCTTTGTACTCGATATGAACATACCTCAGGGCCTCCACCAGCGCATCCTACAACCCGGAGCAGCCACGGGAAGAGCTCGATGTGAGCAAGGATACGATCAGCACATTTTCGGCAAGGAAACGATCCATGCTACAGGCATGGTACATGTGCTGGACATGGGTGAAAAACTCTGAGAAGTCAGAACAGGCCAGGGCAAGGAAGAAGCGGAAGCAACCCGCGTGACAACAAAAAGTGTGCCCAACTAGCTTTAAGAACAGCCGCTGTCTGAGTCGGCGGAAGGCACCTTTGGGGGGCCCAGGCTTTCTGTGTTTGGGTTTGGGGTAGCCAAGGTTAGAGATTGGGGGGGCTTTAACAAGACCAGCTACCTGGCCTTGAAGTGGAATGATGTTCTGAAGGGTTTAGGGTTTAGGGTTTAGGGTTTAGGGTTTAGGGTTTAGGGTTTAGGGTTTAGGGTTTAGGGTTTAGGGTTTAGGGTTTAGGGTTTAGGGTTCAGGGTTTAGGGTTTAGGGTTGGTTTAGCGGAATGGCAATGGGAACCCATGATTACTTGGAAGCCCTTTTGATTTAGCATCCAGGATTAGTAAGTTCAGTTCCGCGGGATGACAACAGAGTTGCTAGGGATTCCAAATAGACTTACTAAGTCAAAAGGACTTCCAAGTATATCCCCTAAATCCTAAACCCTAAACCCTAAACCCTAAACCCTAAACCCTAAACCCTAAACCGCGCAGGCATCTGGCTTCTGGAAGGTGCAATCCTTGGGCCCGGACACGAGCAGAGTTTGGCTGTGCGTTACGCGCTGGGGCCCCAGGCGCAGGAGAGGTTGAGGTGCTCTTTGTTTGGCTGTTTGGCTGTTTAGGGTTTAGGGTTTAGGATTTAGCAAGTGATCATAGCAGACACGGGGACCACGCATCCCTTCGCATAAATGCGCCTGGATCCTCTCAAGGGGGGTTCTAAATTTTGGACTCAGCTGAGGCGGCAACATTGGCCTAAGTGATTTCAAAGCATCAACAGACCCCAAACCATAAGGTTTAGGGTTTCGGGTTTTGGGTTCAGGCTGAAACCCTCAACACCCAAACCCCTATCGTAAGAGTCCTTAGAATGCCTTAGAGCTTCAGTTTAAGGCTTCGACTTCCCGCCCCCCCCCCCCCCCCCCCCCCCCCCCCCTCCCGCCCAGACAAAAAAAATCAAAATACCCACCATGAGGCTTGAACATGCTTTTGTCGTTCCAAGGGACGCCCGAGACCCTGCTAACCCCTAAACCCTAAACCCTAAACCCTGAACCCTGAACCCTAAAGCACCTGAGGGTTCAGGGCTTAGGGTCCGGCGAGGCCTGCGCAAGAGGCGGGAGTCTAGGTCGGGCCGTTCCCAAGTTAGGGTTTAGGTCGAGCAATGCAGGATGAGGGTTCAGGCTTTGGCTCTGCAGGGTTTAGGGTTTAGGGTTTGGGTTCAGGGTTCAGGATTCAGGGTTTCGCAACTTAGGGTAATGAGCATAGCAGCTTGTGGAGCAGGATGGTTCTGCAGGGCGTCTGTTTATATACGGCCCTAGACCCCAAGCCTCAAGCCTAAACCCCCTGCCTGGAACACGGCTAAGACTCTAGTAGGGTTTATTTAGGGTTTAGGATTTTAGGCTTTAGGGTTTAGGGTCTAGGTATAGGGCTTAGCGTTCTCTCCAACAACCCAAAGCCCACATCCCGAACACTTCGCTCCTCGTCGCCCAGGCCTGAGGGCATCGCCCCTGGTGCCAAAGTGCCTCATAGATTATGCCGCCGATCGTGCTCTGAGGACGCAGCGTCTCCATGCTGCTGTGCGGGCTGAGGGTGCTCTAAGCCCAAATCTAACTCCGTGAGCCCAGTGCCAAACATGAAACCCCGCACCCAAAACCCCTGATCCCAAACCCCCAGCCCCCAATTCCCTGACCCTTGACCCCCTAACCGTTAGCCCTGACCCCTAAATCCCAAACCCCAAGCCGTAAAACCCTAAACCCCAAAACCCTAAGCTCTAAACCCTAAACCCTAAACCCTAAGCCCTAAACCCTAAACCCTAAGCCCTAAACCCTAAACCCTACTATAATCCCTATCAAGGTCTGTTATAATATAGGGGGGAACATCCCAAGCTGTGCTTCTCCCATGTTTGCACTCCGCTGCTGCCAAAACTCTTCAGATGATCCACCCTAAGCCCTAAGCCCTAAGCCCTAAGCCCTAAGCCCTAAGCCCTAAGCCCTAAGCCCTAAGCCCTAAGCCCTAAGCCCTAAACCCTCACTAACCCTAAGCCCTAAACCCTAAACCCTAAACCCTTCATAAAACCTTTACATCCCACAAAAGCTAACCTGCCGGAATCTTATTGTGCGGTGTCGGGAGCCCCCCCCCCCCCCTCTGAGCTCTTGTTTCCTCAGTAGCTGAGTGGGCACACTTTACACTTGTTGGGGTTTAGGGTTTAGGGTTTAGGGTTTGGGGTTTAGGGTAATCTCCTATAGAACTGAGAGTGTGCTCTCTTTTTGGGGGGCTGATGAACTCAGCAACTAAGTTTCAAGGCTTGACCAGCTCAGGGGCTGAGTAGGGTTTAGGGTTTTGGGGTTTAGGGTTTAGGGTTTAGCTTAGGGAGGGCCTAGGGTTGAGGCTTTTTCTCTTTTTGGTCAGAAAAAATTGAAGAAGCTCTGGAAGGTGGCGGTTTAGGGCTTTGGGCCCTAAGACCTAAACCCTAAACCCTAAACCCTAAACCCTAAACCCTAAACCCTAAACCCTAAACCCTAAAAACCCGAAACCCTTGGCCATACACCCTAAAGTTCTTCCAAGCCCCGAGGAGAGCAACCTCCTGGTTGCAGCCCGTTCTCGGGACGCGCTGGTGCCAAGCTAGGCCGGCTTCTCGTGTTTTGGATGCGACATCTGCAGAGCACTCCCCTACTGATGTCCCTAAACCCTAAACCCTAAACCCTAAACCCTAAACCCTAAACCCTAAACCCTAAACCCTAAATCCTCGCCCTGAAGCCCGAAGCCTGGCCTTAGCTTTAGTTGGTAGAGTAAGGGTGGCCCTCCTGCAGGAAGAAAAAGTGCCGCCTCATCGGTTTAGGGTTTAGGGTTTAGGGTTTAGGGTTTAGGGTTTAGGGTTTAGGGTTTAGAGTTTAGGGTTTAGGGTTTAGGGTTTAGGGCCAAACTTTGGGGTAGCGGGTTTGTAGCGTGGGGCCTGCAACAAAGAGCTCCTTGGGCCTGCCTAGACCCTACACCCTAAGAGGCTTAACCCTAAACGTTCGCACTTCTGGCTTACGGTTCTTGAAGTTTGGAAGGGTTTAGTGTTTAGGGTTTAGGGTTTAGGGTTTAGTTGGCTGAATGTAGAAATGGTTCGGTATGAATATCGGTGAGGGGTATATATAGGGTGTCCCTTCAGGGGTGCTAGAAATCTGCTTTACATAGGGTCTGGCTTTTGGGCTTCACATTTCTGCCCCGCTCCCCCCCCCCCCCTCTGTTCCAGGGCCCTTTAAGTTTACTTAGGGTTTAGGGTTCACACCCGCTCACATACTCCAGCTTCAACCCCTTCGAAGTCCAGCCCCTCTCACCTCCCGAGGGTTTAGGGTTTAGGGAGGTTCGGAGACCGTCGTACAACCTTTTGCCCTGGAGCTTCGGTCGTTGTGGGGTTTAGGGGATAGAATGATTTAAGGGTTCAGGGTTCAGGGTTTAGGGTTTAGGGTTTAGGGTTTAGGGTTTAGGGTTTAGGGTTCCCCAAGTTCCCTCAACGCCTTGAGGCAGGCGGAGGACACGACGTCCGAAGAGGCAGCTGCTTCGTCTTCATCCGCTGAGGGCGATTCTGAGGCTGGGGGTCAAGCAAGCAAGCTCAGGGGACTGCAGGGTTCGGGTTTAGGGTTTAGGGTTTAGGGTTTAGGGTTTAGGGTTTAGGGTTTAGGGTTTAGGGTTTCGGGATTTTTTCGAATTAACGGATTTGTGAACTATCCACTCCTCCACTCCTGAGCCCTATAATTATAAGCCCTGAACCAGACATTCTTGCTCACAGTTCCCGTTTTGGGCGGGTAAACAGACCTTCTTTTGAGGGTTCAAGGCAGTGCCCTGAAATTGACAATCACTACCCCGAAAGGGTTTATGGTTTGCGGTTGCAACCTGTTGCCCTAAACCCTAAGCCGTAAACCCTGAACCCGGAACCCTCAAATCCCCATGAGATGGTTCTGCATTAGTCTTTTTTTTACGCGGCGGGTGGGGTTTAGGGGCTAGGGTTGTGGATTTGACAAATCAAGATTCTGTGTGGTTTATTGTATTGCCCCAAGACATGTCAATTATAACGGGCCAACCATAAAGTCTTTTTGTGTTCACTGGCCCGTACCTTTTCTTTCACGCGTGAAAAATTGTAATTGTAAAGGCTTAGGAATATTGTTTTATTGTCTGGATTCATCTTTGGAATCTCCGGAACATTCGTATCAGTCCTTATGAGCAGAGAATAATATGCATCAGGTTATAGGTCTCCAGAAACCAGAACTTCTTTAGTCTAAGCATTGCATTGCACGGCTTTCTTATGATCTTCTGTTATGAAAGTTATCCACACATCCTAAACCCTAAACCCTAAACCCTAAACCCTAAACCTTAAACCCTCTCATCCCCCAATCCTGAACCCGAATGTCTGGCGCAGGGCAAAGCAGCCGCAACGCAGCCGCTGGTGCCCTCGACGTTTTGCCTGGGCCCCTAATAGGGAGGGTTTAGGGTTTAGGGTTTAGGGTTAGGGTTTAGGGTTTAGGGTTCAGGGTTCAGGGTTCAGGGTTCAGGGTTCAGGGTTCAGGGTTCAGGGTTTGAAGACCTTAAACTCTCAACCCTCAACCCTAAAACCTGCACTCGGTTGAGGAATTCGGTTCGCAACCTCCAATTTCACGTCCCAAACGCTACGTTTAGGGTTTAGGGTTTCGGCAGGAAGTCCGATTTCGGGAACACTTCTGAGCAAGAAACCCCACTTTCACAAAATACGGTAGAACACTAACCCAAAACCCCAAACCCTAAACCCAGTCCAGAATCAACTCTAACACAACCGAAACCACACGAACTGCAGACGACGTAGGGCTTCGGGTTTTGAAATTTTGGTTTAGGGTTTAAGGTTCAAGGTGGGTGTCGATTTCTGATTAGTTACCCACTCCGCTCCTCCACCCCAGTATGTAGTAGGGGGGGTGGGGGGGTGGGGTGGGGGGGTGTTCAGGGGGATGGTTTAGAGTTGAAGAAGAAAGTCTTAAGAAGGGGTTCGGAAAGGGCAGTGTTTCTGAAGCTGGTTTAGGAACCTTTCAGTTATGCAACGGATTGTGGAATGGAGAACAAGATGAAGGGAACCCTAAACTCTAGACTCTAAACTTCAAAACCGTAGTTCGTCAACTTTGCATGAACTAGAGGTCACAACAGACGGCAGTAGAGTTTCGGGTCTTTACTTCTCAGCTTAGCGTTTAGGGTTTATAGTTCTCAGTAAAAATGGCACGGGGTGTTAAAGCGCTTCCCGTTTGGCAGTATTTGTTTGTTTTTTGTTCTCAGGCTCCGTTCATCACTGTTGGCGGGTCATCCATCCATGTCTGTGACATGTGCTGATGTTCAGGGTGCATGTGTAGAACGTACGCTGTTTAAGGTATGCCCTTCTACGACGCACGCCGTTTAAGGTATGTCCTGATCTAGTATAATATCTTTTCAGCTAGAAATATAAATATACATGTACCTAAATGTGCACATATACATATTTCCCGGTTTGATGAGCCAGAAAAAGGTTGTACGCAAACCCTAAACCCTAAACCCTAAACCCTAAACCCTAAACCCTAAACCCTAAACCCTAAACCCTAAACCCTAAACCCTAAACCCTAAACCCCCAATTAGGTAGGGGAGTTTTGAGGTTCAGGGGAGGGCCGTGCGAGCTACCCCCGGCCACAAATCCCGTGCCCGAACCTGAGACGGCGGCACCCAACTCGAAGGTTTAGGGTTTAGGGTTTAGGGTTTAGGGTTTTGGGTTTTGGGTTTAGGGTTTAGGGTTTAGGGTTACCTGAGGTTTTGGGATTAGAACTTAGGGTTTAGGATGGAAGGCTCTGACAAAGTCAAGCAAACACATCGACAGCCCTTTACGCTCTTTTCCGGCTCCCACTTAAGGCGCCGCGTGAGAAACGGCCGGGCCGATCGCCCAAAGGCCTGCCATGTTTGAAAGTTTCTATCCTTCTACGGTATGGAGCGCTCGTCTTTGCGTCCAGACCTCTATCCTCAGCCTCAGCCCTGCGAAATGGCTACGAAGCCTCTTCCCTAAGCCCTTAACCCTAAACCCCAAACCCTCAACCCTAAACCCTATAAACCCTAAGCCTGTGGTAGGGGGTGTGGGTTTTCGATAACATGTCAAGCTCGCTAAGACCAGGGTTGAGGGCTTGGCTTCCGAGTTTTTTGGGGTTTAAGGTTTAGGGTTTAGGGTTTAGGGTTTAGGGTTTAGGGTTTAGGGAAATTTTAGAGTTTTTGGGTTTAGGGTGTGCCTATGAAGCAAAGAAGTGCAGCCCGCGCCGGTGGGCGCAGACCCTAAACCGCCTAGGCCGATAGCCCCAAACCCTAAATCCTCAACCACCCTCAACCCTCAAACTTTAGGGTTTGGGGTTTAGGGTTTAGGGTTTAGGGTTAGAGCCTATACCCTACAGAGCCAGCAAGGAACTTGCGCTCAGAATACGCCACATAAAAGTTTTGCAGCCAAAGTGAAGACACACGAGTCCCCAAGAGCACCGGGGGTGAGGGGTTCTGAGAGAGGCTCAAGGAGTTGCGAGGCAGAAGACTGCGAGTTTAGGGTTTAGGGTTTAGGGTTTAGGGTTACAGGGTTTAGGGTTTAGGGTTTAGGGGTGCGCAGTAGCTGAATGGGTACACTTTACACTCTTTGGGATGCTATAATCCCCTAGCGACCTGAAAGTCTACACTTTTTGGGGGCTTGTGAGCTCAGCAACCAAGGGTTTGAGGTGGCTCGGAGTGCTCTTGGGGAGCTTGCAGTACATCCGTCGGACGCAGGCAAGGGCCTGGGGGTCATGCACACATCATGCACGGCTACTACCAGCTTCTCTGCCTGTAAGGCATCCTAAACCCTATCCCCTAAACCCTAAACCCTAAGCCCCAATCCCTAAACCCCCCAAACCCTAAACCCAAACCCGAAACCCTAAACACAGAGTTCCCTAAAGTTGGGTCCAGGTTCCATCGTTGAACAGGAGTGATGCCTTTAGGCATGCAGGGGCTCGAGACTGGGTTTAGGGTTTCGGGTTTAGGGTCTAGTGGCTAGGGTCGATTCTTCAGGGTTTGATTCTTTCAGGGTTTGAGAAGCAGTCTGGACCGTTCTTGTTGGAATAGTTGTGAGTTTGTGTGTCTTAGCCGCACCCTAAACCCTAAACCCTAAACCCTAAACCCTAAACCCTCTAAAGCCTAAGACCCTAAGAGCTCATACAGGGGATTTAAACAACTCAGGGCCTCCCCCTTTCTGCCTCAGAAAACATCGTAGAAGTAGAGTCCCTGCGGAAGGACCGCAGCAGGGAACTTTAGGGTTTAGGGTTTAGGGTTTAGGGTTTAGGGTTTAGGGTTTAGGGTTAGGTTTCGCGAACAGTCGGGATTTGGCAGTGGCCGTCTAAGAGCTTCAGCCGCACTTCAGCCCTAAACCCTAAGCCCTAAGCCCTAAGCCCTAAGCCCTAAACCCTAAACCCTAAACCCTAAACCCCAAATTAAGTGCTAAGGGCCTGTGACCCTGACCGGCCTGCCTCTACTGCTGACACGGCCGGCAGGGCCCGTCTCAGCGCGCGAGAAGAGACTGCCGGCGAGAGTTGCGTCCAAGGGTTGAAGCCCCAAACCCTACTTTGTGGTACTTTACTGTAACTTTGTATCCTTACCCTTTTTGGGTTCATTGGGTTTCTTAGTGAGGCAGCTAAAAGTTTAATTTTAGCTACCCTCCTGAGTGCAGCCAAGTTTATATAAACCCCAAACCCTAGATCCTAAACTTTCCTAAGCCCTACACCCTAAACCCTAAACCCTACACCCTAAACCTTAAGCCCTTACGGTTTAGGGATGTGGGTCTCAAAAAGCACGAGCTGGGCCAGACATGAGCAGTCTTTAGCTTCACGAGCTCTCGCGATCTTGCGTTTTCTCAGGTTTTTTTTGGGGCTTACGGTTCAGGATTTCGGATTTAGGGTTTTTTTAGGGTTTAGGTGAAGGGTGACTCAGCCGAATTCCCTAAACTCCTACACCCCTGAACCCCTAAACCACACCCTCAGATCTCCAAGGGTCAGATGGATTGCAATTCTCCAGCGCAAGTCTCTCACAATCGATTCAACAGCAGATGTCGAGGGTGGATCTAAATCAAGGAATTCTTTAGAGCTTTCGGCCTTGATCCTAAACCCTAAGCCCTAAACCCTAAACCCTAAACCCTAAACCCCAAACCCTAAACCCTAAACCCTAAGATCCCCAAATGGGCCCCTCAGTCCTACAAATTTAGATGGCACCCAGCCGTGTGGCCCGTCCCGGGCTATCGAAATGGCGCCAGGCACTCTTCAGCCTCTGGGTGCGAGCTGTAAATCCATGCTTTGCCGTTTAGGGTTTAGGGTTTAGGGTTTGGGGTTTAGGGTTTAGGCTTTGTGGTTTAGGGTTTAGGGTTTAGGGTTTAGGTTTTAGGGTTTAAGGTTTAGGGTTTAGGGTTTCTTAGGGTTTAGGGTACGACCCAGAGGCCCCTCTGTTGCCGGCGCGCTTCTTGCACCGATCCGACCATCTCTTGGCGCTTGGCACCTTCACTGGGGTTGCTTGTTGTGGCCATGGGGTCAGTTTAGGGTTTAGGGTTTAGGGTTCAGGGTTTAGGGTTGAGGGTTTAGGGCTTAGGGGTTAAGGTTCAGGCTTGTTTTTGTTTAGGGTTTAGGGTCCCTTATAAGCCCCTTTAAACCAAAAAGGGTCCCTCTTTATTCCTAGGTTACTCTTGGTCTAGATGTTGTCCCATGGTGTGAGCTCCGTCTGCTCCGACTAGGACCCCGGATGGATAGCACTCCCTTTCTTTACGGGTTAGGTGCCCTCATAACACCTATTCAAGCGACAAAAAGGGGTAACCTTCATAATCATAGGTTTCCCTGAACCCTAAGCCCTTTTTAGACCCAGGTTACTTTTGGGTCTACAAGAGGGTTTGGGGTTTAGAGGGGATTTGGGGTCTACTGAGATATATAGGGGCTACATAAGGTTATATACCCCTAACCCTAAACCCTAAACCCTAAACCCTAAACCCTAAAGGCTTAAGGCCTAAGGCCCTAAACCCTAATCCCCTCTTGGCAAATGTTGGGGTTTTTGATAGCCCTAAACCCTGAACCCTAAGCCCTAAACCCTAAACCCAAAACCTGGTTGCTAATCCGAGTCTCCTCTTGAAGCCGACGGGGCCAGAAAGCCAAAGTTGGGCGGGCGCGAAACAGCCATGGTCAAGACAGCTGCCTCAGGAAGCCGGAGCTTAGGCAATGGCTTTTAGGGTTTAGGGTTTAGGGTTTAGGGTTTAGGGTTTAGGGCTAGGGTTTGGGGCTCAGGGTTAGAGGCTCAGGGTTTAGGGTTCAGATTTTACGATTGGCCTGGGCAAGGCCCCTTTTCATCACCATGCAATTGGTATCATCCCACTCTCCCAGGAGCCCTTTTCCATTTGAGATTTGTTTATGTATATACATATATCTCTCTCTCTCCCTTAACCCTAAACCCTAAGCTCCAAACCCTAAACCCTAAACCCTAATTTTCTCTTTGACTCGGCACTATCTACATGCGTGCTTCCAGAACCTTCAAGAGATGAAGACTCGTACCCCTAAGGTCATACCCCTAAAGGTTCCCCTAACAAGCTCCTAAAGGCGCTCCTAAACCCTAAACCCTAAACCCTAAACCCTAAACCCTAAACCCCTTAGGGATCCTTAAAAAGGGTCCCCAATGACCAAGGGTACAGCCGTAAGGGTCCAAGGTGGAACCCTAAACCCTAAACCCTAAACCCTAAACCCTAAACCCTAAACCCTAAACCCTAAACCCTAAACCCTAAACCCTAAACCCTAAACCCTAAACCCTAGCAACCCCTAGAACCCTGCAGCCTACACAAAGGTTCGATGTAGACCAGAGCCAAGGATCCAGGGCTTTTTAGGGTTTAGGGTTTAGGGTTTAGGGTTTAGGATCTTAGGGTCTTAGGGTCTTAGGGTCTTAGGGTCTTAGGGTCTTAGGGTCTTAGGGTTTTAGGGTCTTAGGGTCTAGGGTTTAGGGTTTAGGGTTTAGGGTTTAGGGTTTAGCAGGGTTCCCATGAATCCTGGCCTCTCAGGATGGCGCTTCGGGCAGGGCGTCAGAGTTGGGGGAATTCATTCTAGAAGGGGCGTCCCAGGCAGGGGAGGGGGGGGGGAGGTCTTTGCAGGAAACTAAACCCTAAACCCTAAACCCTAAACGCTAAACCAAAGTTTGTTGGGCAGAAGGCCAGGCAGGGAGTAGAGGTCCTTGGGGACGACGCTGGGGCGGCGGGCCAGAAGCCCCCCTTGGCCGGGGGCCCGTGGGGGAGTCAAAAAGCCCCAAAGCAAAACGAGAAGGTTTCGAGCTTAGGGTTATTTACCCTAAACCCTACACCCTAAACCCTAAACCCGAAACCCTAAACCCTAAACCCTAAACCCAACAGGTTTTGTTTCTTCGTATTATGGTGGTCGCAGGAAGTAGGGACAGCTGTGACAGCTGAGGCATCTGGTCTTGGACAAATTTATGCATGGCAGGGTTCTGGTGTGTGCTTTAGGGTTTAGGGTTCAGGGTTTAGGGTTTAGGGTTTAGAGTTTAGGGTTCTGGTGTGTGCTGGGTTCGAAGAGTAGAGCTGGTGAAGATTTGTAGTTTAGGGATTTTAGGGCTTTAGGGGGTTGAGGTTTAGAGTTTAAGGTTGATTTTGGGGGTCTAGGGTTTAGGGCCAGGTAAGCCCAGCCCCTAGTCTGTTGAGCCGTCATTTCTTGAAGACTAGATCTTCAAAGTTTGTACAGTTCATGTAGTGCAAGAGGGATCAGAGTAGGGTGGTACATGATCCCGCTTTGCCGGTACACTTACGTAACCGACAGGGTAGTTGGGTGTTTCGGGCTTGGAGAGCCAGATACTATCTTTTGGTTGGCTGTTTACCTTTTTGAACGGGCGGTTTAGGGTTTAGGGATGAGGGTCTTCACCCAGCACTAGAAAGCCTTAACCCTCCTGCTGCTTGCGTTTAAGATTCTGATTTTCATCCTGGGCTGGAGAATGCTCTTCGGTCCTTCTGCTTATCCGCACGGCTGTGCTCATGTTTTCAGAGTTCCCCCCCAAACCAGGAACATACTCTAGAACCCTAAACCCTAAACACTAAAACCTTAACCCCTACACGCTGCAAATGCCGGCAAACCTGCAACCCTGAACTCTGAGCCCAAAACCCAAACCCCCAAACCCTAAATTAGGGTACGGTACAGTGCCAAAAGGGCTTGGGAATTGGATGAGCTACCCGCTCTCCATGCTCTTTCGCGGAGCATGGTGGTCCGGTTCCCAGTTCCGCGTTTATCCCCAAGCCCCTAGAAACCTCAACTCAGCAGAACTCTTTTTCTGAGGGTTTAGGGTTTCGGGATTAGGGTTACCTTAAACCCCAAACCCTTAAGGTCGCATTTAGGGCTTTGTTAAACGTTAAAACACACTAGGGTTTCGGGTTTATTTTAATTTACGTGAAGAAAACCCTTAGAAGTTCTACTGTATGGACCGCAAACCCCAAACCCTAAACCCTAAACCCTAAAGCCCTGAGCCCTAAGCCCTAAGCCCTCCCGTTCTCTCGGCATGTATTTCGGGCAAGCCGCCGTGGACTTGGAAGAGACCGCACCGAAGCGAGACCGGGTGCTCTCAAGCACGCACGATTCGGTTACGGGCCGTGGTCATCTAGTGCGTGTGTGGTTCAGGGTTCAGGGTTCAGGGTTTAGGGTTTAGGGTTTAGGGTTTAGGGTTTGGGGTTTGGGGTTTAGGGGCTTCAAGCTTAAGCTAAACCCCAAACCCTAAACGCTCAACCCGAACGTAATGTAGAGGTCGGAATAATTACTAGTCGTTTTCCGTTATGGTCCCTGTATAGTCATAATATGTTTAAGAATAACCTCCAAAACCCTGTTCTAATTATTCACGCCCCTATATTCGGTTTTCACATCTCGCTGGGGCGAGCATGAGGCCCTCGACACAATAGCAACTCTGACGAGGCTACACACCGCGGTCTCCTGAGGGTTTAGGGTTTAGGGTTTAGGGTTTAGGGTTTAGGGTGGCCCGGCAAGCAGACAAAGATTTTTTAAACACAGATCTATTTTGCATCGCCAAATACCGTGTTTGGTGTCGGCTTCCCGAGGAAGTCAGAGATTTTTGGAGATTCTTCTGCAGCTGCCTGCGCAGCGGCTGCGAACTTCGTAACAGCTTGGGAGCTCTAGGGGAGCGTTTTGTTGTTCAGTTGTACGTAGGGTTTAGGGTTCAGGGTTTAGGGTTTAGGGTGTACGGTTTAGGGTTTAAAGTTTAGGGTTTAGGGTTTAGGGTTTGCGTACCGACTGCATCACTTAGTGGTTAGTGGCCATCAAACTCTGCACCTAAGCTCTTTGAGCCCAAAACCTCAAGCCCTGCAACCCTAAACCCTAAACCCTAAACCCTAAACCCTAAACCCTAAACCCTAAACCCTAAACCCTGAACCCTGAACCCTAAACCCTGAGCCAAAGCCGCTAAACCCAGGGTTTAGAATCTGCTGATGAACCGTCTCGGGTTTAGCCTGCTTCTGAGGGGTGTGTACCTAATGCAGAGTTTGCATTCACCAAAGAACAACTAGACTTCTCCAACAAAGGATATACCTACATAACTTCAGACCCTACACCAGCCTTATGGACACTTCATACAGCCCTCATTACAAGTAGCCTTGCACACATAGCCCTCTAGATCCCCTGTAACATGTCCCTCCTGTAGTCCCTTAAGAGCCCTAAACCCTGAACCCTAACCCTGAACCCTGAACCCTAAACCCTAAACCCTAAACCCTAAGCCCTAAGCCCTAAACCCTAAACCCTGTAAGATTTTGGCGCTCCCCCTGGCTCTTTTCCGGAACTTGCGCTCTGAGTGCTTTGCTGGTCAAGCAGCTGGCCTCCCGTCAGAGACCTTGAGAAGAGACATCGTTTAGGGCTGAGGGCGGTTCCGGAACAACAAGTGGAGCTTCTGGCTGTCGGTTTAGGGTTCAGGGTTTAGGGTTTAATTGGGGTTTAGGATTTGGGGTTTAGGGTTTAGGGTTTCGGGTTTGGGGTTTAGGGTTTAGGTTTAGGGGCGCAGGCCAGGAGTTGAGGATGTGGGTTTAGGTGGTCGATTCTGGTGTCCATGGCGTCAGTTTGGGTTCAGGGTTCGGGGTTCAGGGTTCAGGGTTCAGGGTTTAGGGTTTAGGGTTTAGGGTTTAGGGCTTAGGGTTTAGGGTTTAGGGTTTAGGCTTCAGGCTTGTGTGCCTCGGGAGCCTTTCATCGGTAGGTTTAGGCTCAAGGAACGAAAGGAGGGACCCGTACAAGGGAGCTTAGGGGCTGCCTGGGGGTTATTCAGGGGCTACTTAGGTATACAGGGAGTATATAATGTATAATTATGTGTATATATGTATATATTCATTTATTTATGCGTTTATGTATTTATGGCTTATAGGGAGTACATAAGGTGTATATATATATATAAGGTTTATAGGGGAATAAGATTCATGGTCGCTTCTAGAGTTGTGCCTGAGGGGGCTACAGCCTTTAGCGTGTAATGGAGGGTTTTCTTGGGGCGCCCTAAACCCTCATCCCTAAACCCTAAACCCTAAACCCTAAACCCCAAACCCCAAACCCTAAACCCTAAACCCCAAACCCCAAACCCTGAACCCTGAATCCTCGAATAGAATACCTCAGATCTACCATCTCTCCAGCACACAAAGGTTTCGTGGCCGGTCCTGACCGGTCCTGAGGACCCAAATCCCCCCTGTACGCCCTCAGGTTTAGGGTTTAGGGTTTAGGGTTTAGGGTTAAGGGTTTAGGGTTTAGGGTTTAGGGTTCATCCAACCTTTGAACCTCATGAAGTGCTAGTGGGGTCTTAGGGAGGGTTTCCTGGGTTTAGAAGGGTTTCTCAAGGGGCGGCATTCTCAAATGACGGATTGCTAAGGCCATAAGTCTTACATAAGGTTTCATGTCCCCTGCCACCCCCACCCGCGCAAATGCACCCCAGCGTCCTAGACATGAGTCCTTGGCTGCAGTACTTGCCACGAGCTTTCAGGTATCTCACACCCAAATTGCAAACCCTAAACCCGAAGCACCCTAAACCGGGTCAGTGAGGGTTTGTCGGGTTCAGGATTTGGGGTTGGGGCTCGCTGAGTGCTTGGGTCGTGGCTATTGCAAGCTTCGGACGCGTGCACTAACCAACAGTAAGACAATGGCTTCGGGTCAGGGACTTCTGGACACTGCCAGGGTGTTGGGCCTAAAACCCTAAAAACCCTAAAACCCTAAAACCCTAAAATCCAAAACCCTAAACCCCCAAAACCCCGAGACACTAGACCCAAAGCCTTAAAATCCTAAAACCTACAACCCTAACCCTACAGCCCTCATTTTAAAACCTCAAAACCCCAAAACCCTAAAATCCAAAAACCCTAAGATCCCTAAAACCTTAAAACCCAAAACCCCAAAACCCTAAAACCCTAAAACCGCAAGGCCCTAATAACCCTAAAACCCTAAAAACCCTAAAGCCCCTAAGCCCTAATAACCCTAATAACCCTAAAAACCCTAAAGCCCTTAAACCCTAAACCCCAAACCCCAAACCCTAAACCCTAAACCCTAAACCCTAAACCCTAAACCCTATACATCAGCCCGCAAGTCCTCGACGACTGCTGCCAAAGAGGTTCGAGCAGCGCCCCGGGCGATCCCGGGGTCTCCTTCTACAGTTCACGGGTCATTTAGCAGGCCCAAGGGGTTTAGGGTTCGGGGTTTAGGGTTTAGGGTTTAGGGTTTAGGGTTTAGGGTTTAGGGTTCTATGGCTCGGTCTTAGGCCGGGGCTTGTAGGGTTTTACTTGCTTTCTGCGGGCTTCTAAGGTTGAGACCCTGCAAGCCTCAAACCCTAAACCCCCGTAAGAGCCAGGCCTTCTAATTATACGTTATACCTTCCACCTACTAACCTTCGAATACACGCAAACAGCAAGGCTTTAGGGCCTAGGCTTTAGGCATTAAGCTTTTGGCTTTCGAGGGAAGCTTTTCCAAAGACGGCCTCTTTTCCGCGGTGACCACGCCGTGTCCTGAGCTTATGGGGACCAGGGGTTTTCTGAGTTCGCTGATGTTCCAAACCCTAAAATCCTAAGCCCTAAGCCTCAAGCCCTAAACCCTAAACCCTAAACCCTAAACCCTAAACCCTAAACCCTAAACGCCTCAAGCCCTACTTCCCTTCAACGTAAACCACGTGCAGACAACCGAAAGCCCGCCGACGGAGAGCCTAATACCTAAAGCCGTAACCTGCGCCGAGGTTCGTGGTTTGCTGGGATTATGCACCTGTGTTGGGGTTTCGGGTTTAGGGTTTGGGGTTTAGGGTTTAGGGTTTATGGTTTAGGGTTTAGGGTTTAGGGTTTAGGGTTTAGGGATTAGAATCTGCTGGTTTTGTGGATAGCTTAACCGTATCTACTATGTAATATGGACATTACAAGCTCGACTGAGGACTGCTCAGGTGCTTTGAGGGTTCGGTTGGAACTGTTAGAGTTCAGGGTTTCGGGCCCCTCAACTATCTCCCCCTTAGGAATTAGTTTTTATTTTTGTTTTTTATAAGACCCAAGAGGATATTTAACATTGTGTTTATTAAGGTTCTAAGGGGAGTATAGTCAACCCTAAACCCGAAACCCTGTCCCCTAAACCTGATCATGGGTTTCGAATCGGTTGTTAGGGACCCACCCCCAGGCCCTGCAACCTTAGAGGCCCTAAACCCTGTAAACCCCAGACCCTAAACTCTGGACCTTGAGCCTAAACCCCTTCAGCCCGAGAACCCTTAACTCTAGATCCTAAACCCTGAACCCTAAGCCCCAAGCCCCGCAACCCTGCACACGATCGGAACCATGAGTTTAGGGTTTAGGGTTTAGGGCCTAGGAACCGTGAGCTCCCCAACTCACAAACTCTATACTCCCTGAGTACGAATCGAAAGCCCGGACCACATAAAGCCAGCACATACATATACAGATATATCCATAGATTAAAAAATGTATATATGTGTATACACACACTTATATATTTTTATGTGTATATATATATATATGTCTGTGTGTGTATGTATATCTATCTATATATATATATATATATATGCCCTAGAAACCCTATGAGCCCCAAAAGCCCCCGCACGCCTTGAAGGCCCCCTACAAGCCCTGCAAACCGCACAAGGTATAAACCCTAGACCCAAATACCACATGAGCCCGAAGAAGCCCGACAAGCCCCTAAACCCTAAACCCTAAACCCTAAACCCTAAACCCTAAACCCTAAACCCTAAACCCTAAACCCTAAACCCTAAACCCTAAACCCTAAACCCTAAACCCTAAACCCTAACCCTGAACCCTAAACCCTTAACCTTAGCCCTAAACCCTAAACCCGAAACCCGAAACCTGAAACAACCCAAAATAAGCCCTAGAAGCCATATCGCAACACTGAGGATGTCATTGCCAAAGGAGCCCGGCCCTCACAAAACCATCTTTCGCAAATCTGCTCTTCAGTTGGGTTTAGGGTGTAGGGTTTAGGGTTAGGGTTTAGGGTTTAGGGTTTAGGGTTTAGGGTTTAGGGTTTAGGGTTCAGGGTTCAGGGTTCAGGGTTCAGGGTTTAGTGTTTAGCGCTTAGGGTTTAGGATGTAGGGCTCAGGGTCACAGTCGTTTGGCTTCGTTCGGTGGCTTTGGTATTTTACGTTGAGATCAGGGTCGCAGTCTAGCTCTAGTGTGTCTACTCTTAGGTTTGCCGCGAGTTTGGGCTCTTGTCTTTGGATCTTAGGGCTTGGGGTTTAGGGTTTAGGGTTTGGGGTTTGGGGTTTAGGGTGTAGGGTTTGGGGTTTAGGGGTTTTGCTCCCCGCATGGGTTTAGAGTTTGGTGTTTAAGGTTGAGGGTTCGACACATCTGGTCCAGGACCCTTCAGAACTTTTTCTCACCGCAAAGAATGTCCGAAACTCTGTAACCCCTGTGACCTAAAAACCTTCCTCCAAACCATACACCCCAAATGCCCAGAAGCCTGAACCCTGAACCCCAAACCCCATGCCCGGTCAAGTGTCGAGTTTCTGTTACTTTTGGGCGTTCGAGGTTGATGGATTGTTTGCGTATGTGTGTGTGTGTGAGCGTTTGTTTTGTTTGTCTGTGTGTGTGTGTGTGTGGTTGGGTGTGTGGGTTTGTGGGTGTGGAAGTACATGCGTGTCGCCTCTCTGGTTTTACTTGTAGAGCTTACTGATTGATGTTGTTGCTTTCTTGTGGGTGTTTGTTTGGGCCATGTCCTTGGCGCTTTCGTGTTACATGGTTTTTAGTTGCCTGGTTTTGCAGTCTACTCGTCTGGTGTTGCTTGTCTGGCGAACTTACCATAATCCTCAAGCCTATCCTACCTGCCATAACTTTCAAACTCCAAACACAAAACCCTAAACCTTAAACCCTGAATCCTGGACCCTGAGCCCTAAACCCTAAACCCTAAAACCTAAACCCTAAACCCTAAGCCCTAAACCCTCAACCCTGAACCCTAAACCCTAAACCCTTAAACTTTAACCCGCAAAAGCCCAAACCCCAAACTCCAAGCCCTAACAACCCTAACAACCCTCCCTAACAACCCTAACAACCCTAACAACCCTAACAACCCTAACAAACCCAACAACCCTAACAACCCTAACAACCCTAACAACCCTAAACCCTAAACCCTACTAGCCCTAAGCGTTTTTGCTCTGGAACCTGGTAAGGTGGACTCCTGGAGAGCGCCACACCTGCCAAGGCCAGCTAGGTTTAGGGTTTAGGGTTTAGGGTTTAGGGTTTAGGGTTTAGGGTTTAGGGTTTAGGGTTTAGGGTTTAGGGTTTAGGGTTTAGGGTTTAGGGCTAAGTTTTTCACTAAGCCGCAAATGCAAACTGCGAACCATGTCCCGCATCACTTAAGACACCCAGATACTGCCAGGTACCCCGGTTCCGCTAGATAAGGTTCCCTACGCCCTTAACCTTCAAACCTCAATCCTCAATCCCTCAGCCCTACGCCCTATAAACCCTAAACCCGAAGTTCTTTTTGAGGGTATTATGGCGGATTCTGGTTGGGTTTAGTGTTTGGGCTTATTAGAGTGATTGCTTCGTGTGGTTCAAGCCCCAAACTTAGTTTCGGGTTTAGGGTTTGAGGTTTAGGGTTCAACTTTTGGGGTTTAGGGTTTAGGGTACCCTAAGCCCTGCACCGCGGACCCGAAGCCCCCGCAAGCAACTGCGGCCGTACTCCGCAGGGATCGGCTACGTCAAATTCGACCCTGCTTTGCGCCAGAAGCAGCTGCCTCACCCAGTAGATGGCATCTTGGCCGCAGTTTTAGGGGTTTAGGGTTTAGGGTTTGGGGTTTAGGATTTAGGGTTTTGGGTGTAAAGTTCAAGGTTCAGGAAGAGCTTGGGGGTTTGGGGTTTAGGGCTTAGCTTCTCATATAGGAGCCCAAGTAACTGAACTCCCCTCAAATATCATCCTTATAGGGTTTATAACGTAAACGACGAGCCCGCAAAATACCGAAACCAATTCAACAGGCTCCCGAATTGGGTCATTTTGATGTTTGCTTGCCATCAACCTTAATCCACAGAAGCATTCTACACGCTCCCTAACCCTCAACCCTAAAGTCCAAAACCCTAAACCTTACACCGTTCTCCTTCTTGCAGCTTTTCCCTTGCTTCGTGGCTTCATGGGACAAAGCTGGCGAGGAGAATCTACAGATGATCTTGGGCCATTGTACAGGTACCGCAAAAGTAGGGGCTTCGTCATGAACTCCGACAGGTCCTGACTATCCTGCAACCACACTATAGAACTTTTCCTGAAGCCCTTTCAGAACCAAAACCCTAGACCCTAAACTCCAGACCCTAAACCCTACCATTTTTAGGGCTTTGGTGCTTAGGATTTTCCAGGCGTGGGTTTATGGCTTTGTGTTAAAGGGCTCCCAGGTTGAGGGTTTAGGGTCTTGAGAGGCTCCCCTCCCTCCGCCCCCTGGACTGCCCTAAGTACAGGGGTGCTTGATAGGGCAGGGGTTTCGGGTTTAGGGTTTAGGGTTAGGAGAGTGGGGAGGGCGTTCTGCCTTAGGATAAGTAGTTTAAACGGGCCCTTAAGTCCTGTGCAACCCAAGGGCCCATACTTCAGAACCCTTTCAGGCCAGGGACCATGCTTCCTGATTTTGGTCCTCCTTGAAAGGCCGCTAGGCCTAGCGCCTAAACCCACCCCAAACCCTAAACCCCAAATCCCCAAACCCCCAACCCCAAACCCTGCACCCCAAACCCTTTAAACCCCAAACCTTAACCCTAAACCCTAAACCCCCAAATAAAGCGCCCTGTCTACCAGGTAGGGCTTACGAAAATAGGGGACCCCTGAAATAGAATACAATAAGGTACCCCCTACCGTAAACCCTAATCCCTAAACCCTAATCCAAATATCGTAAACCCCAGGTAGCGCCGACGCTGTGGGCTTCACCCCGCCACAGCTCCGCTGCTTCGGCAGCGAGCTCAGACATCTCCTGGTCAGGTTTAGGGTTGAGGGTTGAGGGTTGAGGGTTGAGGGTTGAGGGTTGAGGGTTGAGGGTTGAGGGTTGAGGGTTGAGGGTTGAGGGTTGAGGGTTGAGGGTTGAGGGTTGAGGGTTGAGGGGTTAAGGTTCAGGGTTCAGGGCTTAGGGTTCAGGAATTGGAGTGTTTGTAGTGTGATGAACCTCCCCCCGCCTCTCTCCTCCTCCCATCCCCGCGGTAGCACCCTTTTTTTAGTATGCTTTTGGGTGTTGGGTTCGCTTGATGAAACCCATTGAGCGGACATGGGCACCCTTGACCCTGTTCCTTTGTGGTTTTTGGGGGTGTAGGGTCTCGGGCTTAGGGTTTGCGATATAGTAGGGGTTTCAGGGTGTGTGTACATACATATATATATATATACATATCATATATGTATTATGGAGGGCTGAGGCTGTAACGGAGGGCTTGAAAGGTTTAGGTCTCAAGGACTTAAAGTGTCAAGAGTTTAGGACTCAGGTTTGTTGATCTCATTTCGCCCCTTGCCATCTTAGCAGTCGAACACCCTAAGCCTAAAACCAGCGAAACCCTAAACCCCTAGATGCGGCATTGATCGCTTCCCTCTGACAAGTTTGAAGTTTGTGCGCCCCAGTTGCACTTCTTGGGGCCGTGGGTACAAGATGAACCCGAAAATGCGGATTGCATACCCTGTGCCACTACAGTCCCTAGTATATGCACACAAAGCCTACACCTGAACCCTACACACCCTGAACCCTTCTTGCGGGTGCTGAGTAGGCTTGGAAGGCGTTCCTGATGAGGTCTCGAGGCTACATAACTTCATGGGTTTCCTTACTACCCTAGTCTATACCCTAAACCCTAAACCGTAAACCCTAAACCCCCAAACCCTAAACCCTAAACCACCTTAGTTAGGCTTACTGGGAGCATGCAAGGCTGGGGGGGGGGGGGGTGGTAGTATAGAGGGCGGGTAGTAGGGGAACCCATGAGAACTACAAGCACAAGCTCCTGAAGATCATCCAGAAGCTCAGAGGAAGTGGCGCGTCACTTCCGTTCCGACCCAGAGTTCAAGGTCTCAGGGTTTAGTGGGAGGTTTAGGGTTTAGGGTTTAGGGTTTAGGGTTTAGGGTTTAGGGTTTAGGGTTTAGGGTTTAGGGTTTAGGTTCAAGCCCCAAGGACCTAGATTCTAGATTAGGGCTTGGAGCTCAGGAGCAAAGGTCGTTGAGGTTAGGGCGGTTCGGGCTCAAGGGCTAGGATTTCCGATCTTGGGTTTAGGGTTTAGGGTTTACTGTAGGGTTTAGGGTTTAGTGTTTAGGGTTTAGGGTTTAGGGGTCATGAAAACGAAAATAGCTCCTAATGTTCTGGGATCCAACGGCTGGGTGGGTAGATATCAGTAGATATCCGATACCAGCGTAGCGACCTCGACCAATTTCGTGCTGTGACTGGAGATGATGAACCCTACACCCCCAATCCAAAACCCTCCAAACCCTAAACCCTTTCCCGCAAACCCTAAACCCTAAAACCTCAAACCCTAAACCCTAAAGCCTAAACCCTAAACCCTAAACCCTAAACCCTAAACCCTAAACCCTAAACCCTAAACCCTAAACCCTAAACCCTAAACCCTAAACCCTTTCCCGTAAGCCCTAAAAGCACCTTAAGCAAGCCGACCGCCGAGGGAGCAGCAGCCGCAGCCGATACTTGCCTGACGCAGGCGCCTACGGAGGGCCTTGCTCGGTCGGTTTTTGAGGCTTAGGGTCTTCAGGGGTGTCCCTAAACCCCAATCCTCCCTCAAGCCTCAACCCTAAACCCTAAACCCTAAACCCTAAACCCTAAACCCTAAACCCTAAACCCTAAACCCTAAACCCTAAACCCTAAACCCTAAACCCTGAACCCTGAACCCTGAACCCTGAACCCTGAACCCTGAACCCTGAACCCTGAACCCTAAACCCTAAACCCTAAACCCTAAACCCTAAACCAAACCCTAAACCCCAAGCCATCCAAGAACTCTAATGCCCTCATCCGCAAAATTAAGGGGTCTAAAGGATCCCTCGACCCTCCGAAAAGCTTTAGGGTTTTTTGGGTGGTGCTTTCAGTGCTTTTGGGTGTAGGGTTGTGGCTTTAGGGTTTAGGGTTTAGGGTTTAGGGTTTGCGGCTCGGCCTGCACCAGGAATAGAACCGATTGTGATGCTTCGGTGGCAGCGCATTCGCCACGAACACCCCGAAGAGCTACGCGATTGTGCAGTTAAGCCCTAGAACCCTACATTCCCTAAACCCTAAACCCTAAACCGTTCATCCCTAAAGGCCATAAAAAGAATCACGGGGGAAGCCCCCAGACCGTGAACCAAACGCCCACGGCCCACGATGAGCAGGCCGTGAGCGCTCCCACGAGAGTTGGTCGCAGGCGCACGGGCTGTGCCCTGAACCCTAAACCCTAGAACCTGAACCCTAAACCCTAAACCCTACACCCTAAACCCTAAACCCTAAACCCTAAACCCTAAACCCTAAACCCTAAACCCTAAACCCTAAACCCTAAACCCTAAACCCTACGCGGAGCCGCGGGGGCAGGCACGGAGTCTGTGGGCGGAGTCTTTCATGCGCCGTTTCAATCTTATTCGGTTAGCTCTCTATGTTAGGGTCCCTTTTGGGGTCCTTCTTTGAAGGGTGCCATGCTATACAAGAGGACCCAAAAAGTTTAGGGTTTAGGGTTTAGGGTTTAGGGCTACCCATATGAGTTAGGTTCGGCGGAGGCTGTCATGTTGCTGCAGGCGGTGCCAGGAGTCCGGCAAGGGTCGCCCGGGCTTCATGGTCGCCCTTATCGAGGAAGTTGAACTTGTTTAGGGTTTCCACAGGGTTTAGGGTTTAGGGTTTAGGGTTTAGGGTTTAGGGTTTAGGGCGTCCTGCCACAGTCGTGCAGGTACCCTGAAGCCCTAACTCCCTAACACCCCAAATCCCTAAAAACCCTAAAGCCCTAAACCCTAAACCCTAAACCTTAAACCCTAAACCCTAAGCCTCAACCCCCTATACAGGTTCAGCTTTGGGTGCCCTTGTGCGCAGAGGTTGAGACGACGACCTGGGCGCTGATTTGCGGCGGTCAGCTGCGGATGATGACGCCGAGGCATCTTCCAGTTCAATACAGTTTAGGGTTGAGGGTTGAGGGTTGAGGGTTGAGGGTTGAGGGTTGAGGGTTGAGGGTTGAGGGTTGAGGGTTTTGGGTTTTGGGTTTTGGGTTTTGGGTTTGTGGGCTTTGCTTGGCTTTCTGGTTTTTGTAGGAGTTACAATGACGAGCCTAACAGTTAAACTTTTCGGAGGGGTTCAGAAATCAGTCAAGTGTAATTATGGGTTGAGGGTTGAGGTTGAGGGTTTATGGTGCGGGGTTCAGGGTTTCAGAGTTGTTTTTGGGTGTTCGGGTGTTCTTTTTGGGTTTCTAGTTTAGGGTGTGTGCGCTTTAGAGTTTTGGGTCCAGTACGTAATGTTTCGGGTTTCGGCTTGATCAGGACCATGAAATTGCATATCTCATTCCAGTACAAATTCTATATAGTTACAGTAGAAACGGCCTCAAAAAATGTCCATTGAACGGAAAGCGGCCGTAGCAGCGTCTTTGGATGGGCTCATCAGGTTTAGGGTGCGTATAGGGTTTTCATAAATGTTAGGGTTTAGGGTTGAGGGTCTAGGGTACATTGTAGGGTTGAAGGCTCAGGCTTTAGGGTTTAGGGCTTTGTGGTTCACAGGCGTAAGGAAGGTTTTCGGGTTCAGACGGCTGCCTTGTAGGGAACCCTAAACCCTAAACTTTAAACCTAAACCCTAAACCCTAAACCCTAAAGCCTAAACCCTGAACCCTGAACCCTAAACCCAAACTGCTAGTAGCGCTGTTGCAGACGCTTCTGTAGCATGTGCGGATATTTGACAGGCGGCAGGCGCGCGCCAGCTGAACCCGGAATACCCCTCCCATTCTTAAGCGATAAACCCCAAAACCCTAAAAACCCCAAAGCCCTGAACCCTAAACGCAACTACCCCCCCCCCCTTCCTCAACTAGGATGCAATTGCCGTCAAGCAGCCTTTCTTCATTAGTTTCCCTAACCCCTAAAAACCCCTGGGATGCCCAGTGGTACCCTTATTCCCTTTTTGGTAGGTTTAGGTTCCCTTATAAACCCCTTTAAGCAACAAAGGGCACCCTTTTTCATCCTAGCTTACTGGGCAACCTAGACCCTAAACCCTAAACCCTGCTAGGGTGTGTGCAGGAGCCATTGGGCGGGGAGTGGCAGGAGAATCGATACTCTAAGCCCTAAACCCTAAAACCCTAGCCCAAACCTTGAAAGGTTGCACTCCCTAAACCATAAACATGGACCTTAAACCCCTAGATCCCGTTTAGGCTTTAGGTTTAGGCTTAGGCTTTAGGCGTTAGGCGTTAGGCTTTAGGCTTTAGGCTTTAGGCTTTAGGCTTTAGGCTTTAGGCTTTACGCTTCAGGCTTTAGGCTTTAGGCTTTAGGCTTTAGGCTTTAGGCTTTAGGCTTTAGGGCTTAGGGCTTAGGGCTTAGGGTTTAGGGTTTAGGGCTAGAAGCAATGTTGAAACACCCCTGGCAGGCCGGCAGACGCCGACAAAGAGAGCGACTTACCCGACCCTTCCCTTCCCACGCTGTGGCAGTGCGAAGGCTTTCCTTGCATGGAGATTAGGGTTTTGGGGCATTCAGGGTTTAGGGTTTAGGGTTTAGGGTTTAGGGTTTAGGGCAAAGTTGGGTACCATTTTACATGTTTACGGGTAATTCAACCTACTCAGGAAAAGAATTTGCATTTTTAATATTACCCCAACCATGAACTAGTTTCCTTTCATGGAGATGAGGGTTTGGGGCATTTAGGCTTCAGGGTCTGTGGGGAGTAGGGTTTCAGGTCTTGGGGCGCTAGGGGTTAGGGTCTAGGGTGTTTTGGGATTAGGGTTTAGGGTTTAGGGTTTAGGGTTTAGGGAATTTAGGATCAGGGCTTCTGGGCGCTAGATGCAACTAAGCTCATACACAACGTGTACAGTTGAGTGAGGTCAATAGGCGTTTCGGGTTCCAGGCCACCGGGCTGAGGTTACTATATCCCCCTTTGGAATTAGTTTTTTTTTTTTGTTTGTATAAAGCCCACGAGGATATTAAACATATTATTTCTATTCAGGTTCTAATAAGGGGAGTATAGGTTAAGGGTTTTGGATTCCAACATTTTTCCACCTCGCCGTGGTGAAGGCTTTCGGGCGGGCCCAATTCTTAAAACCCTCAAGGCCCGAAAGCCGTTAAGCCCTTAAGCCCTTAAACCCTAAACCCTAAACCCCAAACCCTAAACCCGCCCTTGTCTCGACCTCACTTGCGCAATTTCGCACGGTTCACCTGAGAGCCTCACCTGCCGAAGAACGCCAATTGTCAGCTAAATGTCATGGGACACGTCTTGGAGCGCGAGAAGCACCACTTGCAATTGGCGAGAAGCACAGCTTGCAGAACACTGAATTGAGTGATCCAAACTGACAACACCAGCAGAGAAAGCCAAAGCAATTCAAACCCCGAACCCTAAGCCCTAAGCCCTAAACCCTAAACCCTAAACCCTAAACCCTAAACCCTAAACCCTAAACCCTAAACCCTAAACCCTAAACCCTAAACCCGAAACCCTAACGAGTGGCCACTCCAACGAAGTCATCGGTGCGTTCTTCGCCGTGTTGTTGAATGCGACCGAGTTATGCAGACTCCGCAGGACATCTTGCAAGTTATCCAGGGTTTAGGGTTTAGGGTTTAGGGTTTAGGGTTTAGGGTTTAGGGTTTAGGGTTTAGGGTTCGGTTTAGGATTTAGGGTTTAGGGTTTAGGGTTCAGGGTTTAGGGTTCAGGGCTTAGGGTTTAGGGCTTAGGGCTTAGGGCTTCGGGTTTAGGGTTTAGGGTTTAGGGAGGAATGGCTGGCCTCACGAGAAGGAGCATGTGGTGATGTGAGCGGATGCTTCCCGGGAATGGCACCTTGATAACGCAAACCCTAAACCTATAACACCCTCGAAGCCCTGAAGCCCTGAAAGCCCTAAACCTTAAAACCTTACGTAAACCCTAAATCCTTCAGCCCTCAAACCCCCCCCCCCCCCCCCTCCCCAAGCCCTAAAGCCTAGACCCCCCTACCCCCTAAAGCCTGAAGCCCTTGAACCCTAAATCGCCCAAGCCCTGAAACCCATAAACCCTAAGCCCCCCCCGAGCCCCAAACTCCAAAACCTTTAGTCCTTGCACAATAAAACCCTAAAGCACTTAAACCCTAAACCCGCCAAAGCCCGAAAACCCCCAGAGCCCCCCAAAAGCCCTGAAACCCTAAAACCACCCTAAAACCCCCCGGAAGGCCCTAAACCCGAAAACCCTCAAAGTCCTACCCACCTAAACCCCCCTAGGCCCTAAACCCTTTAAACCCTCAAAACCCCAAAGCCCTAAAGCTCTAAACCCCACCCTAACCCTACACCCTACACCCTAAACCCTAAACCCCAAACCCCAAACCCCAAACCCCAAACCCCAAACCCCAAACCCTAACCCCCCCCCCCCCCCCAAAGCCCTAAAACCCTCAAAGCCCCAAAGCCCTGGAGTCCTAAAAAAAACCACCCTAAAGGCCCCCCCCCCCCCCCCTTCCTAAGCCCTAAGACCCTAAACCCTAAAGCCTAAACCCTAAACCCTTTAACCCTAAACCCTAAACCCTAAACCCTTTGCACCCTCAAAGCCCGAAAGGCCCTAAACCTCGAGAAGCCCAGTCCTCGAATCCTAGGCCCTGAGCCTTAGGTTTGGGCTGTAGGGTTTAGGGTTTAGGGTTTTAGGGTTTTAGGGTTTAGGGTTTACGGTTCCCCAAGCCCCTAAAGCCCTGAACCTCGAAGCCTGGGGTTTTCACAAGCAGGCGTCAGCTTTCGGATTGAGCGAGTGCCTGTGGATGACGTCCCCGTCCATCAGGCGGAGGCGCCTGTCGGGGCTTTAGGGGATCTAGGGGTTAGGGTCTAAGGGGTTTAAGGGGTTTAAGGGGTTTAGGGTTTAGGCTTTAGGGTTTAGGGTTTAGGATTTAGGATGTTAAGCGGGAACATCCCAAATTCAGAGTTTTGGCTCAGGGTGTTAAACGGTTTTTCGGGTTTCGGGGTTTAGGGGTTAGGGTTCAGCGTTAAGGGCTCAGGACTCGGGATTTGAGCTGCATGTGAGGGTTTAGGGTTTAGGGTGTAGGGTTTAGGGTTTAGGGTTTAGGGTTTAGGGTTTGGGGAGTCGTATGAGTCATCGCAATAGAGCTTCCCGATTTCGAAGGGTGGGTGTGGGTGGGGGTGGGGTTAAGTAAAATGAGTGGACTGGATATCTCTACTAACCCGAAGTCCTACACCCGAGGCACACTCAACAACACTAAGTTCTAAGCCCGAAGCCCTAAACCCTAAACCCTAAACCCTAAACCCTAAACCCTAAACCCTAAACCCCAAGCAGTGGACCCTAGCACCCTAGCACCCTTACAAGGATAATCCTAATGCCCATAGGTGTACTCAATCCCGCGAACCCTAGAAAACCCGCAGTTGAGTTTGTTGCTTGAGTCAGAGGCTGAAATTAGGGTCCTTTTACTCCTTTTGTGGTGTAAGGTTTAGAGGGTTTTAGGGCTTACGGCTTCGCAGGGCTTAGGTTTTGATTAGGGTTTAGGGTTTAGGGTTTGGGGTTTAGGGTTTAGGGTTTAGGGGTTTAGGGGTTTAGGGGTTTGGGCTTCAAGGCATCATAGGGGTCCCCAAGCCTCCCCCTCACAGTGGCATCCTCAAATATTGCCTACTGCTTTGGGCCTTGGGTTCTTGGGTGTACACCCGCGTTTTGGGGAGGTTTTGGGGGATCGCTGAAGGTTTAGGGTTTAGGGTTTAGGGTTTAGGGTTTAGGGTTTAGGGTTTAGGGTTTAGGGTTTAGGGTTTAGGGTTTAGGGTTTGTGCGTATTCCGGGATCAGTGGCGCGTCAGAAGCTCTCAAGCTTCCAGGAAAGCCCCAAACCTGAGCGCTAAATCCGGAGTTCTAAGAGTCGTTGAAGCCTCGAACGAAAAAGTCTAAAAAGCCCTCTATCAGGCCTAACAAAACCGCCAAAGGTCCCAAACCCCACAATCTTAAGCCCTAATCCCTAAACCCAAACCTGTCAAAAGTCCCGAGCCCCGTTTAGGGTTTAGGGTTTGGGTTTAGGGTTTAGGGTTTAGGGTGCAGGACGCAAGCCACGGGCCAGAGATTCCCACGGCAAGCGCCCAGGAGGCACGGGGCGTAGAACTCGCTGCCTGGCAGGGCTACTCCCTGAACCCTAAACCCTAAACCCTAAACGCTAAACCCTAAACCCTAAACCCTAAACCCTAAACCCTAAACCCTAAACCCTAAACCCTAAACCCTAAACCCTAAACCCTAAACCCTAAACCCGAAGCCGCTATGTAAGTTTTGAGGGCCAGACTCTAGACAAGGGGGCGTGGGTGGGGGGGGGGGGGGGTTGGGGCCTCAGGGATTGAGGGCTTGGAGTTGCTCCGCCAATCTTACTGTGCAAGTTTCGGGTTCAGGGTTCAGGGTTTAGGGTTTAGGGTTTAGGGTTTAGGGTTTAGGGTTTAGGGTTTAGGGTTTAGGGTTTAGGGTTAGGGTTTAGGGTTTAGGGTTTAGGGTTTAGGGTTTAGGGTTCAGGTTTCAGGGTTCAGGGTTCAGGGTTCAGGGTTTAGGGTTTAGGGTTTAGGGTTTAGGGTTTAGGGATGGCCCATCCATCGTTGTGTCTGTCTACTTCTGCCCGCTTTACTGGTTTAGTTAAGGCTTGGGATTTACAGAGGTAACCCATTCGCCGGCAGGCCCTAAGACCCAAGTTTAGGGTTTGGAGTGCGGCATTCGACTGAGAGCCTGCAGCCTTATGGGGGAAACAGCTCGGGCTGTAGAGTCATCGGCTCACCCCCCCCCCCCCCCCCCCCCCCCTGCCCGACACACTCTCACCTCTAAGCCCTCAACCCTAAACCCTAACCCTAAACCCTAAACCTTAAACCCCTGAACCTCTACCACCCTTGGCGCCCCCCCCCCCCCCCAAAAAAAAAAAAAAAAAAAAAAACATTCCGTGGATGTCCACATTTTGCCTCTGGCTGCCAGTCGCGGCACGGCGAAGCCGATGTTGAGGAGCTTCAAGTACAGGACCACTTTGGCCTTCCTGGATTCTAGGGTTTAGGGTTTGGGGTTTGGGGTTTAGGGTTTCACAGCTCATTTCAGCATCCGAAACTGGGACAAAAAGTGGACTCGCCTGTGCTGATGAAGTCCTTTCAGGGTCCTTACAACTCTACTTGAAAATTGCACCTAGTTTCCGGCCAAAGCCTTCAAACATACCTAAACTAGTCAACTCTTTCAGAAGAACACAAAGATGCTAAGTTTGGGGTTGAGTTGCGAGGGTTTAGGGTTTCGTGTTTACACAGGGTTTAGGAATCAGATGCCACACATCTGTAGATGCCGGTCTGGCATTTTGGCACGAGAAGCCTCTAAGCACCTCATACTTCCCGTGTCTCTCATAGCATCCCCATAGGGCGCTTGTTTGAAGGGTTTAGGGAGTAGGGTTTAGGGTTTCCGGGATCCTGGGGTTTGGGAGCCCTTTTTTCAGATCCTCTAAGGTAAAATCAGGGCAATATCGGGAGTCTATTCAGGGAGCCTCTTAGGAGTACAACCTTAGGGGTTTTGAGTCTTAACCCCCTGAGTCTCTTGTGCAGTTACGATTGTTCTGCCTTGTAAGTCACGGTACGTTCATGCATTTACCTTATGACCTCCAATCTAGGTACGGCCTACATATCATGGGTTCCCCTACTACCCCCCTCTATACTACCCCCCCTAGGTTCCCCCATAATTGAGGCTATTTAGGGATAATTTGGTTGAAGTAAGGTGATACAAGGGGGGAACCTAGGGGGGTATAGAGCGGGGTAGTAGGGGAACCCTTGAGCATAAGTTCCCCACCATGGTTCCCTAACAGCCCATATCTTCTTCAACATCGAGACCAGGAAAAAAAAAACCTCATGTTCATCAAACACGCCCCTAAACCTTAAGCCCTCAACCCGAAACGCCAGTTGAATAGGCCCCTTGTATATGGTCAGTTCTCTATAGTCCCAAATTTTGGGGTACCCCAAATAAGAGGGCCCACCTTACAATAAGGACCCCGCAAGAAGCAACCATAAGTTGGGGAAATCACCATGTGGTTACCTGAGAGTTTCGACATTCTGGTCATGAGGATGTGGCGAATGGAGTCCTCCTCACTTCTGCGGCCGTTGCGCGACGCAGGGCCCTCGGAGTACTGTTGAGAGCCTTGAGGGTTTAACTGGGTTCAACTCGGGTTTAGGGTTTAGGGTTTAGGGTTAAACCTAAACCATATATGCCCCGAACCCGAAAGCCTAACTAAGTATGTATGTATGTATGTATGTATGCATAATATATATATATATATGTGTATATATATATATATATATTATATATGTATAATATGTGTGTATATATATATATATATTTCCGAAAAGCCTAGATCATGGGGGGGTGACCTTCTGTATACATATTTTCACATATACATTACATATAATGGAGAGACAAAGAGAGGAAAAACAGGTAGGTAGACCTCAGGACCCAGAATCAATGGCCCATGTGAAGCACACCACCCCCCAAAAAAATTCAACGTTGATCCAAGGGTATTTGCATGGTTCCTCGATATGGTAGTATGTAGGGCTACCAACACTGAGGGGTACAGACTAGGGGCCCTTACAACACAAAAACCTCTACAATTTAAGGGTCTAAACCCTAAACCCTAAACCCTAAACCCTAAACCCTAAAACCCTAAAACCCTAAACCCTAAACCCTAAACCCTAAACCCTAAACCCTAAACCCTAAACCCTACACCCTAAACCCTAAACCCTAAACCGTCGGCTGCGCAACTCTCCCAAGGCGCCCGGAACATCGTGATGTTCTGGGGCAGCGAACGTCTGGGAGCCCCAGGGAGTGGGGTTGAGGGTTTAGGGTTTAGGGTTTAGGGTTTAGGGTTTAGGGTTTAGGGTTTAGGGTTTAGGGTTTAGGGTTTAGGGTTTAGGGTTTAGGGTTTAGGGTTTAGGGTTTGGATTTTAGACCCCTCAACTAGGGAACATACCGTAAGTCATGTAGATATATACACAGAGGGGCTTATGCTTTGAATTAAGGCTTCTCCCTTGGGTTTAACCCATGAAGCAAGGAAAGGGCACCCTAAACCCTCAACCCTAATCCCTACACCCTCCTGAGCTGCCTGGGTCTCTCAGGGGTTAGGTTCCCGGGGCTTGTTTTTTCAAGCAGACTCCGGTTTCCGGATCGTTGGCTTCGGATGGAAAGTTCTGGTTTGAGGATTTGGAGTTTCGGCTTTGGGGTGCAGGATTTAGGGTTTAGGGTGTTGCGTTTGGGGTTTAAGGTTTGGGGTTTAGGGTTTAGGGTTTAGGGTTTAGGGTTTAGGGGTGCAGGGTTTCGAGTTGAAGCGGCCCTGTGGCAACAGAAGTCGCGACTTCGGTCGCGCCCTCAAGGCTTGGTGCTCTGCATCTGAGGGATTACCAGTGCGGCAACTTTGAAGGGTTTAGGGTTTAGGAATTAGGATTTGGGGTTATGGGTTTTAGGGTTTCAGGGTTTCAGGGTTTAGGGTCTGCAAGTTTTGCCGTAATCCCTAAACCCTAAAGCCCAAACCCTAAACCCTGAACCCTGAACCCTGAACCCTAAACCCTAAACCCTAAACCCTAAACCCCTTGTTTCTACTTTCGGTGCGCGATCGGCATTGCCTTCACTTGCACCGCGGACGGTGCTGACGCAGAGTTTCTGGCGCTTCGTTTCTGCTTGCGTGAGGGTTTAGGGTTTAGGGTCTAGGGTCTAGGGTCTAGGGTCTAGGGTCTAGGGTCTAGGGTTAGGGTTTAGGGTTTCAGGGTTCAGGGTTTAGGGTTTCAGGGTTCAGGGTTTAGGGTTTAGGGTTTAGGGTTTAGGGTTTAGGGTTTAGGGTTTAGGCAGCAGGGGAAGACCTTCCAGGAAGAGTTGCGGCTCATTTTGCCTGGTTCGTGGTCGATCAAGTTTCCCACTTGGACAATGTGGCACCAACTTTCGCCAAGGAAATCCCTTTAACCCTTAACCCAAGAAGCCATTAACCACTATAACCCTAAACCCTAAACTTCAACCCTAAACCCTGTGACCCTATAAACCTAAACCCCAAATCCTCAACCCTAAAACCCTTAACCCTTCCCAGACTTGCGGCCTTGACTGATCCCCGCCCCCCCCCCCCCCCCCCACCTGACGATGAAGGACACCTGTACAAACAGATAGCTTTCAAGAGATCGGATTGAAAAAACTCTTAGCACTTTTGGGGTTTAGGGTTTCGGGTTTCGGGTAAAATATGTCCATAAGGGGACGCCCTCCATGCTGAGGAGGCTCCCATGTAAGGTCAGTCCTATCTCGACCCTTGTCTATGAACCTCTAAGCCCATACCATGGGTTTTGGGGGTGTAGGGTTTAGGGTTTAGGGTTAAAAGGTCGAGGGTTTAGGGTTTAATGGTTTGGGGTTTAGGGTTATAGGGGTTTGGGGTTTGGGGGTTTAGGGTTGTGGAGGTTTGAGTTTCGGGCTTTAGGGCGTAGGGGTGTCCAACCCTCAGGGGCAATGTGACTAGCTGAGCCTGCCACTATTAGCCTAAAACGTCAACACCCTAAGCCCTGAACACCCCCCAAAAAAACCCTACCAGCCTTGAAGAGCCTTGAAAGCCTGTAACCCTATAATTTCGCCATCAATCCCTAAATCCGCAGCATCAATCCCATGGAGCCCTAAATAGGTTTAGGGTTGAGGGTTTTAGGGTTTTAGGGTTTTAGGGTTTTAGGGTTTTAGGGTTTAGGGTTTAGGGTTTAGGGTTTTGCGGTGGTAAGGGCCAGGGTTTCGGGCCTTGGGGTGAGAGTTTAGGGTCTACATCCCTCAACTTCCTAAACTCCGAATGACTACTTCGCCTTGATGTCATCAAGGCCCTCAAGCCTAGACCTTACCTCGCCTGGTTGGGGTTTGGGGTATCGGTTCTTTGAGGATTCAAAACAAAAGCCTACAGAAAGAAGGTTTGTATTGGGGCTTTGCTCTAAACCCGAAACCCTAAAGTTACCCTAAAGCGCTTCTAAGCCCTCCACCCTAAACCCGAAACCCGAAACCCGAAACCGAAACCCTAAACCCTAACCCCTAAACCCTAAACCCTAAACCCTAAACCCTAAACCCTAAACCCTAAACCCTAAACCCTAAACCCTAAACCCTAAACCCTAAACCCCTCACGTCGCTGCTACCAAGGGAAGTCCCCCCAGAGTCTTACAGCCACGGGTTTCGCCACGGACTTGGCGCGCGCAAGCCGCCGCATCTGCGTCCAGGCTGGGTTTAGGGTTTAAGGTTTAGGGTCTAGGGTCTAGGATTTAGGGTCTAGGATTTAGGGTCTAGGGTTTAGGGTTTAGGGTTTTGGGTCTAGGGGCGGCTTTCCGGGGTGCGGGGTTAAGATTTAGGGCTTCGGGCCGAGGGGTTATAGGGTTTTGGTCTAGATGGGTCCCGAAGAGACTCAACCCTGCCGTCCTTGCACCCAGAAGAGCCCAGCACCGGTATGGGGTCTAGGGTTTGGGGTTTAGGGTTTATGGTTTGGGGTTTATAAGGTTTACGGGAAAAAGGGTTAAGGGTTTAGGGTTTGGGGTTTATAAGGTTTAGGGTTTCGGGTTTAGGGTCAAAGAAGAAGTAGATCGAGACGCCTTCATGTGTAGGTGGCATATGGTAGGTAGTCGAGCCTAACCCACCGAGGTCAGTGGCTATTTATGCGCTATGGGCGTACCAGTCTATGGTCTACCACTAAGTCTCTGAGGCCATGCGTTTAGGGTTTAGGGTTTAGGGTTTAGGGTTTAGGGCTCTGAGGCCATGCGCTATATCTGTGCAGCCGATTCATGACGATTCACGTGGACAGCTGTAGTCATGTGCAATGCAGACGTGGGGGGCCCCTCCTTGTAATGCCCTAAACCTAAACCTTATCCCTAAACCCTAAACCCGAAACCGGTGCCTTAAACCCTAAGCCCTAAACCCTGATCCCAGCAGGCTGGGAAGATCAGCCGCCGCTCAGTCGAGCAGGCGGGAAGCCTCGCTCGGGTGTCTTCCAAAGCTTCGTCGGAAGTTGCTGGCACAGGTTTGGGTACCCTAAACCCTAAACCCTAAACCCTTGGCCCTTGAGTAGACCGGATGTAGGCTTTAGGGGCTTCGGGATGTTTAATGTTTACGGCAGAGATGCGCATAAACCCTAAACCCTAAACCCTAAACCCTAAACCCTAAACCCTAAACCCTAAAAGGCGTTGGCTTACAGCACGTAGTTTCTCCTTGGAGTCCGTGTTGTGTAGCCTGACCCTAAGCGAGGCTGATTGCCCGCGTGTGCTGCTGGGGTCCGCACGTGCGTCCAGCAGGCCACCGAGCCAGCACTCTAACCTGCCCTATTCCCGAACCCTGCGTGCCATTGGTCGCATCGCAGTTCCCTTGCTGATTGACACCGCTTGCTGTCGCTGCCTTGTGCCGACAGGACCTACATCTTTTTTTGGTGTGTGGTTGCAAGCCTGGTCATTTTTGGCAAGGGCCGTCTATGGTTACAGGGACCTACTTGACACAGCTGCTCCTCTTCGTCCTCTTTGTCTACAGCCACGGTCCGCTTTCAGCGGGAAAGTGCGGCGCACCGAAGCTCGGCATTTCAACCCTAAACCCTAAACCCTAAACCCTAAACCCTAAACCCTAAACCCTAAACCCTAAACCCTAAACCCTAAACCCTAAACCCTAAACCCTAAACCCTAAACCCTAAACCCTATAAACCCTGAACCCAACATCTTCAAGCCCTGGTGCGCTCCACGGGCTTTCCTTAACGACGTGCCAGAGTCGGTTTGAGGGTCAGGTTTAGGGTTTAGGGTTTAGGGTTTAGGGTTTAGGGTTTAGGGTTTAGGGTTGAAATGCCGAGCTTCGAGGTGGTTTAGGGTTCTAGGGTTCTTCTTCGTATGGGACGTTGAGTTGGAGGGTCTGGAGCTTTCCTCCTCGGGTCATGTGTGTGTGTGTGTGTGTGTGTGTGTGTGTGTGTGTGTGTGTGTGTGTGTGTTTTTGTGTGTGTGAGTGTGTGAGTGTGTGAGTGTGTGAGTGTCTCTGTGTGTGTGTGTGTGTGTCTGTTTGTTTGTTTGTCTGTGAGTGTGTGAGTGTCTCTGTGTGTGTGTGTGTGTGTCTGTTTGTTTGTTTGTCTGTCTGTCTGTCTGTCTGTCTGTCTGTCTGTCTGTCTGTCTGTCTGTCTGTCTGTCTGTCTGTCTGTCTGTCTGTCTGTCTGTGTCTCTGTCTGTCTGTCTGTCTGTCTTTGTCTGTTTGTCTCTGTCTGTCTGTCTCTGTGTCTCTGTGTGTGTGTGTCTCTCTCTCGCTTTGTGTGTGTGTGTGTGTGTGTCTCTGTGTGTCTGTGTGTGTGCGTGTGTGTGTCTGTGTGGCTGTGTGGCTGTGTGTGTGTCTGTGTGTCTGTGTGTGTGTGTGTGTCTGTCTGTCTGTGTGTGTGTGTGTCTGTCTGTCTGTGTGTGTCTGTCTGTCTGTGTGTATCTGTCTGTCTGTGTGTATCTGTCTGTCTGTGTTTGTGTCTGTCTGTCTGTGTGTGTCTGTCTGTCTGTCTGTCTGGCTGGCTGGCTGGCTGTCTGTCTGTCTGTCTGTCTGTCTGTCTGTCTGTCTGTCTGTCTGTCTGTCTGTCTGTCTGTCTGTCTCTGTGTCTGTCTCTCTCTCTCTCTCTCTCTCTCTCTCTCTTTCTGTGTCTCTGTGTGTGTGTGTGTGTGTCTCTCTCTCTCTCTCTCTCTCTCTCTCTCTCTCTCTCTCTCTCTCTCTGTGTCTCTGTGTGTGTGTGTGACAGAGCCTACTTTAACCCTAAAGCCCTAAACCCCAAGTCCTAATCTCTGTAAACCCCAAGCAGCAAACCCTCACCTCCCCCCCCTTTGCTAAAACCTAAAAACCCTACACCCCCTAAACCCGAAACCCCAAACCCCCGGAACCCCAAACCCTATACCCTAAACCCAAAACCCAAACCCCAAACCCTAAACCCTAAACCCTAAACCCTAAACCCTAAGTCCTAAGTCCCCAATCCCTAAACTCAGTACCTACCAGACGACCCCTGATGTCGAGGCTGGAAAGCTGATGTCGTTTCCTTTCAGCTTGGGCCCCAGAGATTGTTTAGGGTTTAGGGTTTAGGGTTTGGGGTTTGGGGTTTAGGGTTTAGGGACGCCTGCTTGAGCAAGGTAGGAGTTTAGGGATCTAGTCTGATGGTGCAGCTCAAACCTTTAGCCACAAAGCCCTTCACCTTGAGACCCTGAACACCCTCACGCCCTTGACTTTGGGTTTAGGGTTTAGGGTTTAGGGTTTAGGGTTTAGGGTTTAGGGTTTAGGGTTTAGGGCTTAGGGCTTAGGGCTTAGGGCTTAGGGCTTAGGGCTTAGGGCTTAGGGCTTAGGGCTTAGGGCTTAGGGCTTAGGGCTTACAAGGGCTTAGGGCTTAGGGGTTCGGCTGACTCAAGCAGAGGCAGGGGTGTAGCCTGGCGGCGCAAGCGTGGGCAGTAGAATCTTCTTGGGCTCAGGTCCCTAACACCGAATGTCAACACAACCCGAACCTGAGGCTGTTTTGTGTTGCGTGTTTATGCTGTTATGTTGGGCACCCATGCTTCTCCTTGTGAGGGCATGTGGTAAGCCATTACGCCCGTTGGCTCAAGAACGAGCTCTGGCTCTTTACTCCGCAAAGAGCGATAGCTTAGGAGTAGTCCGACTTGGTATTATCGTACTGGTAGCAATCCAACATCGCACGTCAGTCCTGCCTGCAAGACTGGAGGATCGTTCTGGCCTAGCGGAAAAAGAGAGTGGGATTGAGCGTGGGCACAGTGTTCAAGTGGGAAGGAACCAGCACCATTTATTGGATCTCGTGGGATCCACACCCCCACGCAGGTTATCAGCTGCATGCTCTACACTGGGCGTTGCGTGAGACCAGGCGGCCCAAGAAGGTCGTTGAATGTCAAAGCAGTTGTGTGGCGGTAGCTGTTGTAGGCTCTCCCATGCAGTGCTGCTGGCCCTGAAGCCCCTCAAAGGACATGTTCTGTTTGCGGCTTCAAAATCGCCGCTGCAGCATGGCTGCAACGCCTCTCTTGAAGTGGGGGGTGTGAGCAGAACTGTGCCGGTAGCCCTTAAGGCCGGCGCGTCCCATGTGTCCCTATCGTCGCCTTCCTGGCGGTAGGTCACATGTGGGGTGGGCACATAACCTTTTCTTTACACCGAAGCCCTGAACCCGAAGCCTTAAAGCCTCGGTTGGGGGTTTAGGGTTTAGGGTTCAGGGTTCAGGGTTCAGGGTTTAGGGTTTAGCCCTGGAATTGAGGGAGAAGTGTGGCTTCAAGGCAAGACTTAGTGGAAATGCTTCAGGGGCTTTGTGTGCGAGTTTTTTTTTTTTTTTTGGGGGGGGGGGGGGGGGCAATTAGGGGTTCTTAAAGGGATTCCAGGGGCTTAGGGGTTTTAGGGGTTTTGGGGTGTCCAGTGTTTCGAGCGCACAGAGCAAGAGAAGCATGAAGATAGGGTTTAGGGTTTAGGGCTTCGGGTTGAGGGCTTAGGGATACCAGGGCATATTGACCCATTCAAGATAGAAGGTGCCCCCAAATCCCCAAAACTTTGCAACCCAAAGACCCCATGTAAATCCTGAACCCTGAACACGCCTAGAACTGCCCTCAACCCAAACAGCCCTAAACCCTAAACTTAAACCTTAAACCCTAAAAACCGAACCCGAAACCCGAAACCCGAAACCCGAAACCCGAAACCCGAAACCCGAAACCCGAAACCCTAAACCCTAAACCCTAAACCCTAAACCCTAAACCCTAAACCCTAAACCCTAAACCCTAAACCCTAAACCCTAAACCCTAAACCCTAAACCCTCTCTCTCTCCAGGGCAGCTGGCCCCTGCCAGCACAGCGCCCTGGGCTCAGCGCGAGTTGGGCTCAGGGCTCTTCGTTTCCCCAAGGATTTAAGGGCTCTTCTGTGCGATCGTAGAAGAAAGGGTTTAGGGTTTAGGGTTTAGGGTTTAGGGTTTAGGGTTTAGGGTTTAGGGTTTAGGGTTTAGGGTTTAGGGTTTAGGATTCAGGGTTTAGGTTTTAGGGTTTAGGGCCTTGGTAGCCCCGTGGTGTACACCCTTTTTGCCCTTATGGGGGGTTCGAGGTTCCCTTATTAAGTAGCCAAGCCCAGAAAGGGCACCCTGATTATGACATGGTTGCTGGGGTACCAATGGTACTCACAACAAGTAATATTGTCATGGTTACCCTTACTATTATCTTAGTACTTTATCTACCTTTATTCAGTCCGGAAGTCTTTGTTGAGGCTCACTTGCTCTTTTTGTGGCGAGTTAATTTCTTTTGGCGGTCCAAAATGCCCAGAGACGGATGTACCCCCTTATTTTTTCATCAATTCAGGACTCCCCAAGAAAAACAACTCTAATCATTAAGGCCCCTATACTATACTCAAATTGGGAGGTCTGCGGGTGATTTGTGTAGACGCCTCCGGCTCGGCACAGGCCGAAACCTGGACAGGACGCGAGCTGAGAGAGGCAGGATTTTGTTTTTCTGCGGCCTTAGGGGATTCTAGAGTTCAGGGCGTTTTTGTGTCTAGGGTTTTTTAGGCTTTATGTGGGGGTTTAGGGTAATCTGGAGTTCCGGTTTTTTGGGGCGGGTTTTTCGGGCGCCGGGGTTTTAGGGTGTAGTGTTTAGAGCTTTCGGGTTCAGGGCTTAGCGCTTTGGACGTTTTTATGGTTTATCGCTTTTTTTGAGCTCATATGGGTTAGGGTTTAGCATAAGCCCTATAAAGCCTAAACCCTACACCGTAAGCCCCGCACCCGAAGGGGTTTCGGAGCGCTGGGGTTTCTGTCGTCCCCTTCGTTCTCGTACGAAGCCAAGAGCTTAGGGTTCAGGGCTTAGGGTTTTCGAAAATTGGGGTATCCTTCTTGGGGCTTCCTTGATTGGGTAGTACAGTATTTTGGCGTAGGTTCGGGGTACCCCCTAATTGAACCCTAAGCCCTGAACCCTAACCCCCGAGAGTGAACAAGGACAAACTTAGGGTCGCTAGGTTCTTGGCAATCTCAGGAGCGTGGCACGCGAGCAGGCCGTGGAAGACTCCGAATCAGGGGGGTGCGTCAGTGGCCGTGGACCGGGTTTAGGGTTTAGGGTTTAGGGTTTAGGGTTTAGGGTTTAGGGTTTAGGGTTTAGGGTTTAGGGTTTAGGGTTTAGGGTTTAGGGTTTAGGGTTTAGGGTTTAGGGTTTAGGGTTTAGGGTTTCCCGGATCGAGTACCAGATGCAGTTGAGTGTGCAGTGCTCGATCGCGCCTCGCTGGCCTGGGCGCGGGGGCGCTTCTACGGAGTACGTCACAACTCCGGACCGGCACGTAGGGTTTAGGGTTTAGGGTTTAGGGTTTAGGGTTTAGGGTTTGGGGTTTGGGGTTTAGGGTTTAGGGTTTAGGGTTTAGGGTTTAGGAGGAGAGACCATGGGCGAACAGCAGGTGCTTCCACTGGGATGTGGCCTGTGACTGCATGCGAATTTACTGAGATCTTACACATCTGCAAGATCTGCCCTTCGGCTTAGCTATTTGCCTATCAACCTGCGCGCCTATCCATATTGCTACAGGCTATAGCGGGTGAGGTCCATCTAAACCCTGAACCCCAAACCCTAAACCCGAAATCCTAAACCCCAAACCCTAAACCCTAAACCCCAATCCCCAAACCCTAAACCCTAAACTTCTAAACCCTTAAAACCCGAAACCCTAAACCCTAAAGTTACCATGGGTCTTTGGGCCAAGATGTCGCGAGACTCAAAGGGGCGGCTCACTAGATCCAGAACTAGGACCCAGAGTAGGCCCCTATTCCCTTTTTGGGGGGATTCCTAGGTTTCTCGCGGGTCTAGATGACCTGGATGGAGGTTTCTTTTGTTTGGAGTTTGGGGTTTTCATGTTTAGGGTTTAGGGTTCAGGGTTTAGGGCCACTTACGACATTCATAACATTTTAGGACTTATCATCAAGAGCATAAAATCCATCCTGTGGTCGGGGGGGGGGAGTACTCAAAGTTGTAGGTCTGACCCGACTTACCTCTTAAACGATTTAAATAAACACAACCAACCCCGAGCAGAGCACCCTTATTGCAATGTAGCTACTAGGCTGCCAAGCAAAGAAGTAAAGGTTAAACCCTAAACCCTAAACCCTAAAGTGGGGGAGCCGGGAATTCTTAGGTTCTTCGGGGGACTGGGGAACTCTATAAGCCCTAAACTCTGAGCCCTAAGCCCTCAACTCTAAGCCCTTGAACAACTGCGATCTCAGGGGCTTCCTTTCAAGGCTGCACTAGCATTTTCCCGTGGAGGCTCTAGAGTCCTCCTAAACCCTAAACTTGGGATGTTCCCCCCCGCATGCAAACAGTCCTTAGTAGTGATTACAATAGGAGTTACTATAAGCCCTACTAAGGACTGTTAGTATAAGTATAAGGGGGAACAGCCCTAAACCCTTTTATTGAGGGGTTTGTATTCCTTTTATCGTTTCCAGCAAGCCAAACAGGGCACCCTTTTCATTCTTAGGCAGCCGGGGGTACTTAGCATACATGGTCAGCTCTACCTAAACCCTAAACCCTAAACCCCTGCAACCCCTGCAACCCCTGCAGCCCCAAACCCTCCCGAGCTCGTGAGAAGACGCTGCCAGCGCCAGGTGTCCATCTTCCGATGCGTGGAGTTCTTTGATGAGAGTTTCCACAAACGAGGGGTCAACGCCATGACCCTAAACCCTAAACCCTAAGCCCTAAACCCTAAACCCTGAACCCTGAACCCTGAACCCTTAACCCTTAACCCTTAACCCTCAACCCTTAACCCTCAACCCTTAAACCTAAACCTTACACCCCAAACCCTAAACTGGCTTGTCGAGATTTATATATGGGGCATTTAGGGCTGAGCTCTGTCCGTCCCCTGGCCTTTGAGAAAGCGAAGCCTTCAAGCTTGTTTCATTCGGGGGGTTGAGTGGTTGAGTGGTTTAGGGTGTTTAGGGTGTTTAGGGTTCAGGGTTAATGTTTTCAGGGGTTCGGGCAGAAAAGGGGGGGTTTTGGGTTGGCGGTTCAGGGTGTTAGGTTTTGAGTCTTTAGGGTTTGGGGTACAACATGGGTCTAGGCTTTAGGGGTCAGGGTTTAGGGTTCAGGGTTTAGGGGTTTAGAGTTTTACGGTTAAGGGGTTTAGGGTTCGGGGTTCAGGGTTTAGGGTTCAGGGTTTAGGGTTCAGGGTTTTCGGGTTTAGAGTTTCAAGGTTAAGGGGTTCAAAGGTTGGGCCTGTAGGGTCTGGGGTATGAAGGGGGGCTTAGGGTTTAGGATTTCAGATTCAGGGTTTGGGTGTTCGGTTTTGTAGGTTTTAGGGTATAAGCGCTGGGTTTTCTTTCAAAAGTGGTGTTTAGGGCTTCGTGTACAAAAGGGGGGATTCGGGATTTAGGAACCTTGTAGCCCCTGAGCCCAAGGTCTTTCTGTACATATACATGTAGGGTTTAGGGTTTAGGGTTTAGGGTTTAGGGTTTAGGGTTTACCAGGAGCCCGACAAGATTAGTTGTAGGTGGAGACTTTGGCGAATGGGCTCTGCTTCAGGCGAAACTCTCACATCTGTCGCATAGCGTGGGGGCCTTAGGGTTTAGGATTGTGACGGCGCGGAAGCGTCAGTGCTTTTCCGTCGCAAAAGATCTCAGAAGAATGCCTGCCGTCGTACCCACTCAAGAATGACCTCTTCCCTGTCTAGGGTCTAGGGTTTCGGGCGTTTTCTACCCAAATTCGGATGCGCAGGCGCACAGGCTTTAGGGCTAGTTTGGAGCCAGTCATGTAAGCCTCCAAAGCTGTAGTCGAAACTAAGGGTTGAGGAGAAGGGTATGGGGTTTAGAGAGTTCCGTTTAGGGGTCGTCTGGACTCATTGTCATTTCTTTCAGGGATGCTACTCGATGCTTTACAAAGCCGTGTCCTCATTACGGTTCATACTGCATAACTTGAACTGCTGTGATATTCTCACGATTTGACATGTCTAAACATGAAGGCTGCTTTTACTCTGAAGCCCCTCTCTAAACCCCAAACCCACGAAACCCTAAACCCTAAACCCTAAACCCTAAACCCTAAACCCTAAACCCTAAACCTAAACCCTACTTCCGGGCACAGTCTTGTAGAGATCCCGAAGCCTCACCTTATGCACATCCTGCGAGGGAGGCTTCTTCTGAGTCGCCTTTTGAAGCTCAGAGCCCGTTCATTTCGGCTTGGGAAATGTTCAGTAGAGGGCTTAGGGTTTAGGGTTTAGGGTTTAGGGTTTAGGGTTTAGGGTTTAGGGTTTAGGGCTTAGTCTCCGTGACTTTACCTGTAGCAAGCCTGCAATATGGGCCTTTGGAGGCCTGGGCTGGACGAAGGTTTTCTGAGCTTCCCGTGCAAGTTACCGCCTTTTTCGTTGATGGCTGATCCACCCGAAAACAAGCCCTAAAGTTTAGGGTTTAGGGTTTAGGGTTAGGGTTTAGGGTTTCGTGTTAAACTCTAAACCCTAAACCCGAATTCTACACGGGCTGCCCCTGGACCGCCACCACCCTGCCACAAAAGCCTTGCTTAAAGCACAGCATCGAAACCCTCCCTAAACCCAAATGTGGCGTCCGCTCCCACAACAACCCTAGTAGTAGGTAACCTTTAGCCTTTTTGGGGTAGTATAATCCCCTGATAATCCCAAGGGTTAACCTGTAACTCCCCCAAATTACTGGACAACTAAGCAACAACAGCAAGGCCTTGTTGCCCATGGCCTGAGTCGGGTTTAGACTCCGGAGGCCAGTGCATGAGCCCCCAAAGCCTGAACCTTAAACCCTAAACCCTAAACCTTAAACCCTCAGCCCCAAACCCTAAAACCTTAAACCCTAAAACCTGCGGATGCCTCAAGTCTTGCCGCTCTTGGGTTCGTGCAGGGCGGAGGATGTCAAGTTGCCTTTCTATTGCGGCTTTACGTTTATGGGGTTTATTCATGTTTAGCTCCACGCTAAGCCGATGCTCTACTTTGAGAACCCCAAAACCTACCTTTTGGACGTTTATCGAAGAGCTCTGTAACGTATTCGGGTTTAGGAAGAGCCTGCACAAATGTAGGCTCTTGGGCTGCCAAAATCAAGCGCCAGACCCTTAACCCAAAGAAGACTAAACCCTAAACCCTAAACCCTAAACCCTAAACCCTAAACCCTAAACCCTAAACCCTAAACCCTGAACAGCCCAAAGTCCTGGGATGTGGATCACCGTGCCGAAGTGCAGCCAGTTTTAACCTTCACGCGGGTCCATTGTTGAAGCTCACTGACAATGACCTCTGATTTCAGGTTTAGGGTTTAAGGTTTGGGGTTGGGTTTTAGGGTTTAGGGTTTAGGGTTTAGGGTTTAGGGTCAGGTTCAGCTTTCAGGGTTTTGGGTTTCGAGCTTAGATGCTAATTCCGTTTAGAGGGTATGGACGGCTCTCTTTGTACTCGAGCTCGTCGTAGCCTTTTAACATCTTTTGAGCATGATCCCTGGTATGAATCTCACCCTAAACCCTAAACCCTAAACCCTAAACCCTAAACCCTAAACCCTAAACCCTAAACCCTAAACCCTACACCCTACACCCTAAACCTGAATCTCAGCAGATTATGTAACCTGCAGTCCCCAAGAGCACACCGACAGACCAGACAGCTGCTGTCAGCCATCCCTTATTTCCTTTTTTTAGGGTTTAGGGTTTGGGGTTTAGGGTTTGGGGTTTAGGGTTTAGGGTTTAGGGTTTAGGACCCGGAGTAGGCCCTCATTTCCTTTTTTTAGGGTTGGGGTTCCCTTATACTCCCCTTAAAACAAAAAAGGACGCCCTTTTTATTCCTAGGCTACTCCCTTGGTCTAGTCATCCAGCTTCTATCAGTTCCTCAGGGGTAAGGGTTTAGGGTTTAGGGTTTAAGGGTTTTGGGTTTAGGGTTTAGGGTTTGGGGTTAGGGCTTTGGGGTTTGGGTATAGGTTTTGAGGTTTAATCAACATTCCTAAACCTAAACCTCCCCAAAACCTCCCAAATCCCAGACCCTGAAAACCCTGAGTTCGGGGAACCGTGGTCGAAAGAAGCAGGGCACGCGCCTGCAAACTTTCTTTGTACAGAGAGGCCCCGGCACGAGAAGCCTTCCCTGACAAGGCCCGAGGCTTGCGAAGCAGAAGCCCACCGTAGGGATTCGGGCCCAGTCCCTAAACCCTAAACCCTAAACCCCAAACCCCAAACCCTAATTAACCCCGTAAACCCTAAACCCCTAATGCTTAAACCCCCAAAACCCTAAAACCCCTACCCCTAGTTAACCCCTAAACTCTCAAAAACCTTATTTCTTCAAGCCATAGGCCCTCAGGGCTTTCCTACCCTAAACTATCCACCCCGCCCCCCTTCCGAAGCAAGAAGCCTGATAGGGGCCAGGCACCCGAATGCAGATACCTGTTTGAACCCTCGACCTTACACCCTAAGCCTAAACGCTTAGCCCTAAACCCCCTCACGCCTCACACCAGGGAAGACCTCACGCCGCCGTGCTTTCAGCCTGTGTCCAGACGTGGTGGCCGAAAGCCTGAACCTCAAACCCTCAACCCAAAACCCTAAACCCCGACCCCTAAACCTCAAACCCTGAACCCCAAACCCTGAACCCTAAACCTTAGGGTCCTTAACCCTGAACCCTCAACCCTAAGCCCTAAACCCTCATGAAATTTCAGAACGCAACCCTAAACCCTCAACCCTCAACCCTCAACCCTCAACCCTCAACCCTAAACCCTAAACCCTAAACCCCCTCAACCCTCAACCTGGCTGCCTTCAGACTCTGGAGCTTCCCCTTAGCCCACAAGCCAAGCCCTAAAATCCCAATCTGGGTTTAGGGTTTAGGGTTTAGGGTTTGGGGTGTAGGGTTTAGGGTTTAGGGTTTGGGGTTTGGGGTTTTGGCATTGAGGGTTAGCCTTGAACTGAAATCCTACTCTCGCTTTAGGGTTTGGGGTTCAGGGTTTTGAGAGTTTTTGGGGGTTTCGGGCTCAGGGTGAGTGACAGTCTTGTCGGGTTACAAGAGGTCTTGCGGTACCTGTCATGTTCTCGAGGGCAGCCACAAAAGAACGAGTTTCAAACAGTATGTAGTAACGTAGCAGACGTAACCCCAACCCTACATCGCTCCCTTTATTATTTAACCCTAAACCCTAAACCCTAAACCCTAGACCCTAAACCTTAAACCCCGAGCGCCTCTCCCGCCACCTTGTCTCCACTCCGAAGTCACTAGATCGCGAGCTCGGGCGAGGAAGGTCGCTTGCAAAAGGTGGCTCGGGTTGTTTAGGGTTTAGGGTTTAGGGTTTAGGGTTTAGGGTTTAGGGTTTAGGGTCAACTTCTCAAGGGCCATGCGATCCCTCTAACTGTTGTCTACGACAGGCTCGACTTTGGTCGCGATGATGATCAGTAGGAATTCTTGCCTACAAACTCTAAACCCTAAACCCTAAACCCTAAACCCTATAAACCAACCCTAAACCCCACACCCCCATTCCTAAACCCTTTAAACCCTAAACCCCCTAAGCCCTTGAACATTAGCTCTCCACTCCTGAACCCCCACAGCCCCTCGAGGCCAGACTCGGAGTTGTAAGACTTTAAGACAGGAGCAGCCAGGTGAAGGTGATCATCACTCTGGCCCTCAGAGTGTTTAGGGTTTGGTGGTTTAGGGTTTGGGGTTTTCACTTGCACCGCGATTTGAGAGGAGACCTCCTGGACATAAACCGTGAAATATGGGGGGGTTTACGATCTTAGGGGTACCTTATTGGGGTCCTTACTATAAGGGGATCTTGCTATTTGGGTGTCTGTATAGGGATCCCGTATGATCGTAAACCCCATATGAAGTCATCTCAGGTTACACTTTGTCCATGGCCGTGTAGAAGGGACGACCCTAAACCCTAAACCCTAAACTTTCTAAACCCTAAACCCTAAACCCTAAACCCTAAACCCTTAGCTTGTTAAACCCTAAACCGCAAACCAAGCCAGTCAATGTCTGGAGTTCGACACCTGCAGCCAGGGCGCGTGAGATGTGGCTAAGCCTGCGGCCTCAAACCTACGCTTCCCCTGCTTGGAGGTTCATGGTACTTATTAACAAATAGAAGTGTACTTATAACCCACTTGTAAGCCTATATGGTTATAAGTACAGTTATATGTACAGTTATATTTGGTGAATAAGTACCATGAACCTCCAAGAACTACCCCCCTCTATACCCCCTCCCCCGGCGCCCCCCCCACAAGGAAGGCTATTTAGGGCTGAGAAAGCGTAGTGAAGGTTATTTAAGGGGGGAACCTAGGGGTAGGCGGGCGAGGGGTAGCCCTGAACCCTAAACCCTAAACCCTAAACCCTAAACCCTAAACCCTAAACCCTAAACCCTAAACAGCATAGAGGGGGTATTAGGGAAACGCATGAGCTTGGGGGGGTGCCGTTTTCGGCTTCAAGGGACCTCAAAACTGCGCCCCTACCTCGCCGAGCCAGGCGCTGAGGCCGGTTTAGGGTTTAGGGTTTAGGGTTTAGGGTTTAGGGTGTAGGGTTTAGGGTTTAGGGTTTAGGGTTTAGGGTTTAGGGTGTAGGGTGTAGGGTTTAGGGTTTAGGGTTTAGGGTTTCGGGCTACTAGGACCCAGACTAGGCCCGTAACTCCTCCCTCTTTTAGGGTTTAAGGCTTAATTAGGCTTCTGCACCTTATGTTAGATTTTCCCTGAAATCTTTTCGGGATCCAGCGCCTGACTCCCTAACGGCCGGCTAAGAGTCCGCAAGCTCAGGGTTGGGACGTCGGGAATGAGCCCTAAACCCTAAACCCGAAACCCGAAACCCAAAATCCTAACCAGAAGCACCCCCCAAGCCATTGCCAGCCCCGACAAGCCCTACCGAACCCAAGCCCGATCTTGGGAATGAACCTTAGGTAGCTACTTGTCGCCCCTGCTCTCCGTATTAAAGACTGCTCAGCACGAAGCCCGAAAACGCTATGCCCTCAGCCCTAGAAGCCAAAGTGCCCTCAAGTCTACATCCGAAAGCTCACCAAACCCCTAAAACCTGAGAGCCCTCAACCCCAAAACCCTCAAACCTCCAACCCTTATGAAATCCTAATCCCTAAACCCTGAACCCTGAACCCTAAACCCTAAGCCCTAAGCCCTAAGCCCAAAGCCCTAAGCCCTAAGCCCTGAGCCCTCAGCCCTAAGCCCTAAGCCCTAAGCCCTAAGCCCTAAGCCCTAAGCCCTAAGCCCTAAGCCCTAAGCCCTAAGCCCTAAGCCCGAAGCCCGAAGCCCTAAGCCCTAAGCCCTACGCCCTACGCCCTAAGCCCTAAGCCCTAAGCCCTAAGCCCTAAGCCCTAAGCCCTAAGCCCTAAGCCCTAAGCCCTAAGCCCAAGCCTGTCCTTGGAGGAGCCATGGTCAACATCCCGAAGACCCGCAACACGTACTGCAGAAAGTGCAAGAAGCACACGCCGCACAAGGCCCTAGGGTTTAGGGTTCAGGGTTTAGGGTTTATAATAGGGTTTAGGGTGCCGGTCTAAGTCGGGTAGCCGAGCGCTGGTGATCCCAAGCTACCTGCGTCTTTCCGCCCTAAAGCCGATGTTTGGGCTGAGGGTTGAGGGTGTAGGGTTAGGGTGCTTTGGGGGCGGAAGCCACCCTCAACCCTCGTTTAGGGTTCGGGTTAAGTTACTTTTGTGGGTGAGATGGGGGAGATGGTTTAGAGTTTAGAGCTTAGGGTTCAGGGTTTAGGGCCGCGCCCTCAATGCTTCGGAGAAGGCTTTTCTTGCCTTTTGCATCCACGTCTAGCCGCGCAACGCCAGACCCTGAAGTCTGAACCCCACTCATGCTGCTAGGGTTTAGGGCTGAGGGAGGCATAGGGCTGAGGGCTTAGGGCTGAGGGCTTAGGGCTTAGGGCTTGGAGTTCATGGTTTGGGGCTTCTAGCCTGTAGGGGTTCAACCCTACACCCTAAACCCTAAACCCCTAAAACCAAGAGGGCTCAGAGGAACTTTCCGCCTGGAGGTGTCGCAGTACAAGACCGGCAAGGCGTCTCTCTCCGCCCAGGGCAAGCGCCGATACGACAAGAAGCAGGCCCCCCCCCGCGCTTGTTGTGGCTGCTTTCTAGTAGCCCTAAACCCTAAGCCCCAAACCTCAAGCGTTCGGCGTGCGCTGTGAAAGTTTCGCGCGCGAAGTTTAGCAGCAGACTTGTTCGGCAAGGGGCTTTTGCGTGGTGTTTCTTTCGTGGTTTGGGAATTAGGGTTTGGGGTTGAGGGTTACTAGTATTTTGCCTCCCTAGACCCTACACAAGTTAACGCTTAGTAGCCAAATAAGTCCATGTAATTCCTCAGGTAGGGTGGTGTAGGAGAAAGGGAACCCTAAAGCCTAAACCCAAAACCCTAAATCCTAAATCTTGAGCCCTAGACAGACTTAGGGCTTAGGTCTGTAGTGGATCTACAGTCGTTTTCCCGGCCGGGATCTCCGCTATAAGGACTCAGCGTTGGGGTTTAGGGTTTAGGGCTTTAGGGTTTTAGGGTTTTAGGGTTTTAGGGTTTCGGGTTTAGGTTTAGGGTTTAGGGTTGCTTTACACCTGGGGAATCTGGGGTATCCTCCGAAGAGGGAGACTGGTTATGGAGGGCCACATGGCCCACCCTCTTGACCCTATCAACCCTATCAACCCTCTCAACACTGTCAATCCTATCAACCCTACCAACCCTATCAACCCTATCAACGCTCTCAACCCTACGAACCCGACCAACCCTACCAACCCTACCAACCCTACCAACCCTACCAACCCTATCAACCCTATCAACCCTATCAACCCTAAAGCCTAAACCCTAAGGCCCAAACCCTAAACCGTAATCCCTAACCCCTAGAAGCTTTTGACTATGGATGGCGACAGTCCTCGGCCACTACAACACAGGTCCTCACACGCATACGCATTGCTAGCAAACGGGACTTGCTGGAATCCCAATTCGGGGCTCACAGCACCCTCTTCGTTGGGTTGCAAGAAACCCGCTTGCAGGAGTCCGCACTACTCCCCGACCCTGATTTCTTCATGCTACATGCTGCAGCGACGACCGAAGGTCATTATGGCTGCACGTTGTGGATCAGCAAGCATGTGCCGTCTGCCATATAGGAGCGAAGCCACTTCGGTTGAACAAGGATCACCTAGCGGTCACGGACCTCACGGGAGACTCCGGCAGGGGCACTTTTTCACCACTTCCTGATCCGACACGACGGGTTCTTGCCGGTTCCTTTATTCGAATGTATAGCCCGGACGCGACCTGGCTCTCAGTGCAAGGCTACCCACACCGTATAAATTATGTCGTTCTGCCACGGCCCCTGTTCTTGCTGACGATCACCTCCAGCACCTTGCCGGAGCTTGAAGCCCTGCAGACCCGACAGGACCATATGCCGGCTAGTTTAGGGTTTAGGGTTTGCGGGGGGTTTACACCACTACTCCCTAAAGCCCTAAACCCTAAGAACCCCCCACCGGGCGCAAACCAAACTGCGCCACTTTGAGGTCATCCTCACCTACACCTTAAACCGAAACCCAAAGCACTAAACCCTAAACCCTAAACTTTTCCTAAACCCTAAACCCTAAACCTTATGTAAACCCTAAACCTTACTTCTTAAACCCTAAACCCTACACCCTAAACCCTAAACCCTAAAACCTAAACCCTAAACCCTAAACCCGAACCTGCCCTAGGCTGGATTCGGTGGGCAGACGAAGCCTGTCTTCCACAAGAAGGCGGGGTCTCATGGGACTTTATAGTGGACCTTGGGTTTAGGGTTTAGGGTTTAGGGTTTAGGGTTTAGGGTTTAGGGCTACTAGGACCCAGAGTAGGCCCTTATTCCGCCTTTTTGTCCAGGGTTTAGGTTCCCGCATAAGCCCATTCAAATCAAAAAGGGCGCCCTTTTGTTCTCAAATTATTCTTGGTTTAGTTGTTGTACCGTTGGCATGTGGGGACGCTTTCGAAGGGTATCCGCGCCACATTAGGAGTCCCTAAACCCTAAACCCTAAACCCTAAACCTTAAACCCTAAACCCTAAATTCATGGAAAGCTCTTAGGGGTGCGAGTCTTAATCCCTTGAGGTTCCGGCCTTTTGTTTCAGGGATTCAGGGGTTTGGGATGTATAGGGCTTGGGGTTTAGGGATGTAGGGCTTAGGGCTTAGGGTTCAGGGCTTGGAGTTTAGGGTTGGGGTTTACGATGTATATGGTAAGGGAAGGCTGGTATTTTGAGTTCCTTCGACACGCCTTGGGCAAGAAGCACTCGTATCACTCATGCATTCCCCAATTCAAGAGTGTGGAAGGTGGCGGGCAGAGACGCTGCCCACATACGTGTGTGTACACTAGCAGCTTTAACTGGGTTTCGGAGTACTATACTTTAAGCATTTTTTGGTTCTAGGTTCCTATTATAGCTATTTATACCTAAAAGTATATACTTTTTTCCAGGGTCTACTCCAAGGTAGGGTTAAAAGCATTTAAACTTTTTACATAGGTGGATGAACAACAAAATCCAGCCAAGCTTTTCGGTTGCATTGCTTTGCGTGTTTGACCTTTTGTTGCTCCTGCTCCCATTTCATTTCAAGAGCCCGCAAAAGTATATCTCTTGCCCTGGGTTGCTGAACAACCTCGGTTCTTGAACTTACGTATATCCACTAACCAACTGTTGGAAGGCCCTAAACCCTATACCCTATACCCTATGCCAAAAATCTGGAGCTTCGGGATTTGGGTTTTGGGGCGTGACATCTTGGAACCCACTCTTAAATAATCGAGACGGCAACTCGCAAACATCTACTTGTTTGGGCGGAGGAGTATATATGTGCTTTAAATATATATATATATACGCGTACATATTGTTTGGAATTCTTCAAACATTTGCAAGACATGCGTTCCTAGCATTGATTATTTGCCTCCTACGGACGCCCATTTTGCGAAATTCAAATGAGCTGTGGAATTGCCAAACGTTTTCATGATTTGACCGCCACATTGCTAGTTTTTTTTACGACACCATATTTGCCGCATTTGTGTTGGTTTGCTTCTCAATTTCCCGCTACTACTGTACAGTACGCCATCTTTGAGAACCTAAACCCTAGACCATAGAATTGCGTTTGGCCTATTCTGGTTGTGACCAGAGATCTCTTTGCAGTCGTTTTTTTTTTCCAATTCTGTACTTGAAAGATCTCAGGCCTTAAGTTCTAGGATGGGCTTATGGTTTAGGGTTTAAGGTATACCCAGAGCCCCGACCCGAAATCATATGTATGTATATGCATGTATATGTATACATATATATGTATATTTGTATTGGTATGTGTATTTATATGTTGATGTATGTGACACATGCACATATACATGCCTCTGGGTGCATATATATATATATATATATATGTATATATATATATGTATATGCATATGCATATGTATATGTATGTGTATATGTATGCGTATGTGTATATGTATATGCATGTGTATATGCATGTGTATGCATATATGTCCCTATGTGTATATGTACATATTCGCGGAATGCTCATCTCGTGTCTGATTTCTGTTAGGGTATGAGGATTTCAGGGCGGGGGTTTAGGTATTGTTACACCCTGAACCACCAGAAGTAGCATCCCGAACGCTTCAGACTTTTGTTTAGGGTGTATAGGGCTTTAGGATTAGGGTTTAGGGTTTAGGGTTTAGGGTTTCCACAAAGAGAAGCGCCTCATTGCAGGCGAAGACCACCAAGAAGATCGTGCTGAAGCTCGAGTGCACCAAATGCAAGGCGCTCTGGCCTGCACTCTACACCCTAGACCCCACCATGAACCCTAAACCCTACTGGGCCCCTGAAACCCTAAACCCTAAACCCTAAACCGTAAACCCTAAACCCTAAAAAGCCCTAAACCCTGAGAAGTGGCCTCAGTCCTTGTTTTGTGGACATCTGGCGCATATTCGGTGCAGGGTTGATGTTGCTGTCATTGGTGAGTGTCTTTGGCTGACCCATGGCCTGGGCTCAGAGTTTAGGGTTAGGATGTGCAGCGCTCAGGTTCCCTAAGCCCTTATATAACCCTGAGCCCTTGACTTCTGCTTTTGTTTTTGGCGGTTCCAGCACAGAAAGGCAAAGTCTCACGACAAGTATGTGAAAACAACCGCAATGTTCACCTTTGTTTGTCTGCAAAGGAGCTAGAACCACGGTGTAGCGCGCATTGTCAAGAAGCAACCTTTCAGACAAGCCATGGTGCGGGTATTTAGTTCGCTAAGTTGAGTGGCCCAATACTTGGGCCCCAAAGTTTCCCCAAGTCTACCCCACTTGGGTTCATGTACCCTTACACACATAGTAGGGGGTGTGTAAACCCTGAACCCCAAACCCAAAAGCCCTAAGCGCTGTGTAGGCACATGGACCCTGACCCTAAACCCCAAACCCTAAACCCCAAACCCTAAACCCTAAACCCTAAACCCTAAACCCTAAACCCTATAGGGGCTGCCTCAAGGCACGTTTCAGGGGAGGAGGGCCGAACCGGGGCTCCCAAAGTACCCACTTCTAGGGTTTAGGGTTTAGGGTTTAGGGTTTAGGGTTTAGGGTTTAGGGTTTAGGGTTTAGGGTTTAGGGTTTGGGGTTTAGGGTTTAGGGTTTAGGGTTTAGCGTTTAGGGTTTAGGGTTTAGGGCTTAGGGTGTAGGGTTTAGGGTTTAGGGTTAGGCTTTAGGGCTTTTCTCACAGGCAAACGAAGGATGGGCCTTGCGCGGGTCTTGGTGCCATGAAGCCTACCCTGCAAAGCCTAACCTGTGAACCCTGAACCTTAAACCCTAAATCCTAAAACTCTAAACCCTAAACCCTTAATCCTAAAACCCTAAATCCTAAACCCCAAACCCTAAACCCTAAACCCGAAACCCTAACCGTCAGACCTAGTGAGACCTCCAAGCCAGGCAAAGAGGATGAAGCCCATCAAGCGTACGAAGCACTTCGAGCTGGGTACCGACTCGAAGAAAGGCCAGAGGGTCAGGGTTTTAGGGTTTAGGGTTTGGGGTTTGAGGATTGGGGTTTAGAGTTTAGGTTTCAGCGTTCGGCGTTCGGCGTTTGGGGTATGGCGTTTAGGGTTTCGGGTTTACGGTTTATGGTTTAGGGTTTAGGGTTTAGGGTTTCGGGGTGCGTTACGTTGGTTTGAGTTTTTGGGGTTTAGGGTTTAGGGGTTGAGGGCTTTAGGGTTTTAGGGTGTAGGGGTTAAAGGGGTGCAGGGTGGCTTTGAGTCGCTTGTCAGAAGTGGATCTGCAACTCAGGGGACTTAGGTTTTAGGATTTAGGGTTTAGGGTTTAGGGCTAGGGGCTTAGGACTTAGGCTTTAGGGTTTTCGGGGGTGAGAGGATGCGGACGAGCCCTGACCCCAAGCCGTTAACTAGACCCTAAACCCTAAACCCTAAACCCTAAACCCTAAACCCTAAACCCACCGCCAGTCAAGACCACACCTGAAGTCCAAGACTTTTGGGGTCAAGGCTTAGGGTTTAGAGTTTCGCGCATCATTTTAGGGTTTAGGGTAGGGTTTCGGGTTTAGGGTTTAGGGTTTAGGGTTTAGGGTTTAGGGTTTAGGGTTTAGGGTTTAGGGTTTAGGGTTTAGGGTTTAGGTTTAGGGTTTAGGGCTTAGGGTTTAGGATTTTGGCATTCTGGACCATAACAGTTAGACCCTTATCCCTACACCCTAAACTCAGATTAAAAGGTAGGGTGTAAGTCGGGTTTAAAGTTTCTGGACCATAACAAGTAGACCCTCATCCCTGCACCCTAAACTCAGATCAACATGTACTGCGGGGACTTCGGGCGTGCAGGTAAGTCCCCGCAACCCGCTCCCACGCTGGCCGTAAAGCACCGGGTGATGAAAGAAAAGCTGAAGCCAGGAAACCAGGGTTTATATGGGGTGTGGGTTTAGAGGGCGAAGCCCTTTCCCGAAAATGTCCATGTACCTATGTAGGATATACTGGTCGGGCCTTAAAGGGCTTCCTATATAGTAACTTTAGGGTTCAGGTGTATGGTATATAGTGGCTATATAGGTGCATGGACCCTTATCAAGGAACTAAAGGAGGGACCCTTATAAGGGACCTGGGTCATTTAGGAGCTAGGTGTTATTCAGGGGTTAAATAGGGGAATAAGATTAAGGGTTTCTTCCAGGGGACCTCCTTATACCCCTTAACCCCAACCCCTAGCCCCTAAACCCTAAACCGTTTGAACAAGGCAAGAGCGAGTATGGCGGCAAGTACCGATGAGAGACGCGAGTTCTTGGGGAGGATGCTGCGCAGCGAGGGAAAGGAAGAGAAGTAGCTGAATTTGGGTGCAGTGTTTAGGGTTTAGGGTTTAGGGGTTAGGGCTTAGGGTTTAGGGTTTAGGGTTAGGACTTACTATGGATTCAGGCCTTAAGGTTTTAGAGTTAGCCTCTTGACCCTAAAACCCAAGCCGTAAACCTCCCACTAAAACGAAAGAGTGGTCGCGGTCTAGGCATTTGGACCCTTCTGCTGAAGCTTCAGAGGAACACCCTTGCAGAGTAAGGGCATGAGCTGCTTTCTGTTAGGGTTTAGGGTTTAGGGTTTAGGGTTTAGGGTTGAGGGTTTCGGGTAGCGATCTTGAGTCCACTTGAGCTTGGTTTGAGGGTTTAGGGTTTAGGGTTTAGGGTAGCGATCTTGAGTCCATTGCTACCTGTCAGGCTTGACGATCTTGTCTTTGCGTTTTATTTCCGAAAACTGCAACCCCCAGCCTAATTACAACATAGTTGAACCCACGCAAAAAACTTAAAGCCGGAAAACCCTACACCCCCTTGCTTGGCTCGTTTGAGACATTTTTGATCATGGTCATGGCGCTCCAGCAGACCCTAAACCCTAAACCCTAAACCCTAAACCCTAAACCCTAAACCCTAAACCCTAAACCCTAAACCCTAAACCCTAAACCCTAAACCCGAGCCACGGGCTGCTCGCAGTTGTGTCCCCAAGCAAAAGCCTGTCGAAAATGAAGGGAACACCCTAAACCCTAAACCTTAAACCCTAAACCCTAAACCCTAAACCTTAAACCCTAAACCCTAACTCAGGGTCAACAACAGCACTCTCCACTACAGCACTCTCCACTGGTGCCGAGATGCCTAGACCGGAAAACTGACTGACCGGAGCCTGAATATAAGGTTGTGGGTTTAGGGTTCAGTGTGTGTAATCCTAAACTCTAAACCCTAGATCCTAAAGCCCGCAAACCCTCAAAATCCTTCAACCCCACCGCACCTCAAGTCCAGTTCTGACTTCAACCCTAAACCCTAAAACCGATACCCTAAACTCGAATCCCTAAACCCTTAACAACCCGAAACCCCAAACCCTTGGTAAGCCCTACACCCCAAACCCTAAACCCGAAACCTCAAACCCTAAACCCTAAACCCTTAACCCCAAACCCCAAACCCTAAACCCTAAACCCTAAACCCTAAACCCTAAACCCCAAACCCTAAACCCCAAACGAACCGCGCCGACGAGTCGCTTGGCTCAGCGGAGCGCGGGCGCACCGTGGGCTGCCAGCCATGGGGAACATGTCCCTGAGGCCTGGAGGGTTTAGGGTTCAGGGTTTAGGGTTCAGGGTTCAGGGTTCAGGGTTTAGGGTTTAGGGTTTAGGGTTAGGGTTTAGGGTTAGGGTTTAGGGTCTAGGACTTAGGGTTCAGGGTTTAGGGTGGCAAGCCGCTGTCTTTTGGCGCGTTTCGCGCAGACAGGGATGCGGGTTGGGTGCTTGAGCATGGTCCTCCCCTCAACCCTAAGCCCCGTCCTGAGCCCAACTCCAAGGCTTCAACCTTCCTCTGCCCCAACCCCTAAACCCTAAACCCTAAACCCTAAACCCTAAACCCTTAACCTTAAACCCTAAACCCTTATATAACCCTAAACCTGGAACCCGAAACCCGAAACCACAACCTGCAGAAGCATGATAAGCACCCTGGTCATGGCCAATCGCTAGACCATCGTTTGTCCCGCTTGAACTCGAAGACAAAGGGTTTAGGGTTTAGGGGGTAGGGGTTTGGGGTTTAGGGGGGGAACCACGCCTAGCCGCGAGCCTAAACTCTAAAACCCCAAATTTGTATCATGTCATTAGAACCTACTCTCTTCAAACCGTTGACCAAAAATACTGTATACCTGAAAACAACAGTATGGAGGTTTCCGAAATTAGGGGGGTACCTGATTGGGGTCCTGTTTTTAGAGGAATCTTGCCATGTTGGGGACTATATTAGGGGCTCCTTGCTTTCGTAAACCCCCCGTATCAGCCGTCGAAGCCCAAAGCCCGGCACTTCTTACCCTAAACCCTAAACCCTAAAAACCCTAAACCGAAAAACCCAAAACCCAAAACCCTAAACCCTAAAAAACCCTAAACCCTAAACCGAAAAACCCTAAACCCTAAACCCTAAACCCTATCCCCTAAACCCTAAACCCTAAACCCTAATTCCTCATCTTGGAGGTCGCCCCCATCCATGCCGGCCCCCGCGCCCATCTTTTATAGCAAGGCCTGGTTGCAAGGGGTGCAGAGAGTTCTCCCTAAACCCCGAAACCCCTAACCCCAAACCCTAAACCCCTAACCCCTAAACCCTAAACCCTAAACCCTAAACCCTAAACTCTAAACCCTAAACCCTAAACCCTAAACCCTAAACCCTACACCGCACCCACCCCAGAGCCTAAATCCTAAGCCCCCAACCCCGAACCTGTCCTCAATGGAGGCTGAGGATCCCAGTTCTAACCACTGAGGGTTTCAGCATAGGGGTAGGGTTCAGGATTAGGGGTTAGGGTTTAGGGTTTAGGGTTTTCGAGTCTTGGATGCGGGTGTGGAGGCTTCTTCCAGGATTTTCGCCGGCTCTCTGCTGGTAGCTATCATGTCCTCACTGCGATACTCTGATGCCATGCACATTCGCTGGTCTTCTTTGAGCCTTGCGGGGGCTGTGCTCCGGGGTGTCATTTACAGGTCCAAAGCATGCAGGCCCGGCATGCCTTTTGGTTTAGACGGATCTGGTCTGCTGTCGGCTCCTACTTTCTCGAATGTTTTCGGCGGGGTGGCTGGGCCAACCCAGCGACATGCGCCCCTAAAACCCTAAACCCTAAACCCCTCTGGAGCTCACATCCCACTAGCACCCGGGCGCCCAAGACACCAAACCCTTCTGCTTCCTAAACAAGGTTGCACATGGGACTTCCAGTCTGAAATAGTCTATAACTGAGAGGTTTTGATCCCTAAATACCCTAAACCCTAGTAGGGGTTTAGGGTTCCAGTTTAGGGTTTGGGTTACCCTCAACCCTAAACCCTTATACCCTCGACCCTAAACCTAATCTCTTCTGAATCCTTCTCGGCACCTTGGCACGGTAGTAAACCCCAAGCCCGAAGCCCCCACCCGAAATCCTAAGTCCCCTCCGAATCCTGATTGGCACCTTGAAACCCTCAACCCTGCAACCCCTCAACCTTAAACCCTGAACCCTAAATCGTAAACCGTAAACCCAACCCTTAAGCTGAACCCTGAACCCTAAGCCCTACATCCGAAGTCCCTGAAACCCTTAAGCTAAACCCGAAAACCCAAACCCCCCCACCCCGCCCCTCCGCCCCGCGCCGTGCAAGTCAGCCCCTCAAGCCCAGCCCTCAAACCCTAAGCCCCCCAGCCATAAACCCTAGACCCAACCCCTCTCAACACTCAACCCTAAACCCTAAACCCCCGAAACCCGAAATCTCACTCTCGTGCTGGCAAAAGGAGTTCTTGGAGACCTACGGAAGTGAGTCTCCCCAGGCCATCACGGACTCGAAGTGGCTGAGGGTTTGTTTGTGGTTCAAGGTTTGGGCTTTAGGGTTTAGGGTTTAGGGTTTAGGGTTTTAGGGTTAGGGTTTGAAGGAGCAGCCTGGAGCCCGAAAGTCCGGGTTTCGAAGGGGGGTCAGTGGGACCTTGGAGGTCTAGGGTTTGGGATTTGGGGTCTCGGGTTTAGGGTTTAGGGTTCGGGGTTTAGGGTGTTAGGTTAAGCCCTCAGCCCCGAAACCCTGACAAGCCTGGCAGTGGGACCTGCAAAAGAGGGGAGGGTGGTGGGGATTCATAAGTTAGGCCTTTTTAACGCCCTCTAAAACTCTAAACCTTAGGGTTTAGTGTTTAGGGTTCAGGGTCAAAGGCTAAACCTTAGAGTTTAGTGTTTAGGGTTCAGGGTCAAAGGCCGTGAGCCCTAACTACGCTCGAAACCCTGAGCCCTAAACCCTAACCCCTTGTACAAACCCTTGCCCTTAAGCTGAACTCCCTCGACCCTATCCTGGGTAGGCCCATGGGACATGTTCTCAGTTCCTGTGTTGGGTCTGAGAACTCTATCTTGATGAGTAATTTTCAAAGGGTTTAAGGGGGGGCCAAACTTAGCAAGCTTTTATGCAGCAGCCATAGAAGCCAAACCCTATGAACTCGTTTCAGTTTGGGGTTCAGGGTTCAGGGTTCAGGGTTCAGGATTCAGGGTTCAGGGTTCAGGGTTCAGGGTTCAGGGTTCAGGGTTCAGGGTTCAGGGTTCAGGGTTTAGGGTTTAGGGTTTAGGGTTTAGGGTTTAGGGTTTAGGGTTTAGGGTTTAGGGTTTCTGACCAGAAGCCTGCGGAAGCACCAGCCGCGCCTGCGTCCACGGCCGCCGACAGTTCCCAGGAGATGAAGGCCCGGATCCATCTTCGCGTGGTTGGGGTTCAGGGTTGAATGTTTAGGGTTTAGGGTTTAGGATTAAGTGAAAACAGCGTAGGGTTTAGGGTTTAGGGTTTAGGGTTTAGGGTTTAGGGTTTAGGGTTTAGGGTTTAGGGTTTAGGGTTTAGGGTTTAGGCTAGGTATGTTAATTCTGGCGTTCATACGCCTAAGGTCCCAGAGGCTTCTATAGGCTTAAGAAGGTCTCCTGGAGCAGTTGAGAAACGACCTAAGTCAGGGACAACGATGGGGGAGTGGCTTGAGGGCTTACGAAGGGTTTAAGGTTCACAAGACCTCGGCTTTTCCCAAAACCCAAAACCCGAATTAAGCCCTAACACCATACTGCCACCCGTGGAATCGCACGGCCACTTCTCTAAACTATCATTTTGGTCTACAGAATGGAGCTACTCGAAGTGGTCCGTCTTAGAGGGGCAAGAAGGGGCCCTCGAGCCCAAACTCTCAACCCTAAACCCCAAACCCTAAACCCCATGTAGGGACGTGGATCAGGGCTCCCCCAAGCCCTAAACCCCTTACCCTAAGCCCTAAACCCTAAATCCCTGCAATCCCTCGCCTGTATAATGAGCTCTTAACCCGAAGCTCTGACCCTGAACCCTGAACCCACCTACGCTGAGGAATGGGGTTTAGGAATTTGGCTTGGGGTTCTAATGTTGAGTTGAGCGGTGTCTCTGAGAAGAGTGCCCTAATGTCAAGCAATCCCGCCACAAAGTACAAGCTCTAGGCTTCATAGATGTCGCCGGGAAGAGCCCTGAAACTCTAAAGACCCCACACCCCAAACCCCAAACCCTAAACCCTAAACCCTAGCCCTAAACCCTCGAAACCCTATATGGCGCCCGAGGCTAGCCGGAGAAGGGCAGGGTAAAATAGTCGGCGGTTGTAGGGGGGTGGCCGGGCATTGGAGGGGCCATAACGGCAGCCGTGGCTCGCTCTAGTTCAGGGTTCAGGGTTCAGGGTTCAGGGTTTAGGGTTTAGGGTTTAGGGTTTAGGGTTTAGGGTTTAGGGTTTAGGGTTTAGGGTTTAGGGTTTAGGGTTTAGGGTTTAGGGCCAGCGCAGATAACTTTCAGAGTTTCATGCACAGCTTCGGCTCGGAGAGCTCGGGGACAGGGTCCTGAGAGAGCTGCTCCCCCCCCCCACCCCCAACCCCCCCAACCCCCCCTCCCCCCCACGGAGAAAAGTTAGGGTTTAGGGTTTAGGGTTTAGGGTTTAGGGTTTAGGGTTTAAGGTTTAGGGTTTAGGGTTTAGGGTTTCGGGATAAAGCACCATAAGCCTCCCCGATCTCCAAGTCCTCGTCCCTCTGCAAGCTACACGCTAGGATGTATTGGCTCTAACAACGCTTCCAGCTCCTAAACCCTAAACCCTAAACTCTAAACCCTAAACCCTAAATCCAAATCTGTTCATCCGCAGTAGCGCGCCCTTGCCCTGAGCTTTAGGCACTAAACCCTCAACTCTAGTCCGAGCATAGGCTTCCGGGGTCAGGAATCCCTCGGGTTTAGGGTCTAGGGTTTGGGGCTTAGGGTTTAGAGTTTAGGGTTCAGGGTTTAGGGTTTAGGGTTTAGGGCAACAAAAGCCCCTCCCACCGATCCTTCGTCGCCCTTCTGCGCCCTGTTTCCCATGGCGGTGCGAGCTCGCGCCGGCGTGCGCGTGAAGGACGGTTAGGTTTCGGGTTTAGGGTTTAGGGTTCAGGGTTTAGGGCTGGGGTTCCCCGAATTTTGTCCCTCAAATAGTATAGGATTCCCTTATACAAAGGACCCCAAGGAGTAAGCCCTAAACCCTAAACCCTAAACCCCTAAACATGGCTGGCTTTGTCATCATGCTCAAGGTGCGTAAGGTGGTGAACTGCGAAAGGCATCCTAAAACTCACCGTAGTCAAATCCGGATTTCTGGCTGTGTAGGCATGAACTAGCCACTAATTGCTTAAGAACCCCGAAGAATATTCTTCCTTATTAAGGGTAATATAGGAATAATTATGTTTGATTCTTTTGGGGTTCTTAAGCAAATAGTAGCTCGGAGGAATCTTCTAGGATTATGAGCTTACAACCCGAAACCCTAAACTTTCTAATACATGGAAGAGTATGGTTTGGCTGCCCAAATGGAGGTCATCTACATTGGATGAGAAAATGGATCATCTTCACCCTACTTTGGGGGTGAGAGACTTCGTCAAAGGTTTGGATGCTGAGTCTCGATTGGACACTTTGTTCTGTCATCATGACGGAACCGACTAAAGTAAGCCCCAGAAAGTTGGAACATGGTTTAAGGATGATTAGAGCTGGGATTCCCCTTAGTAGCCTTTTTGGACGGATGTTCCAACTTTTTGGAATTTACTGTATGCTCACTTTTGGCAGAAGTTCCGGACTTTGCAGCCGAACCATCCTGTTTTCACAGGGCATGCTGCCCGGCTTGGCCGGGTGGTGCCAGTGTGGTTGCATGCCGACCCTAAGCCCTAAACCCTACACCCTAACCCCCAAACCCTAAACCCTAAACCCTCATGGTGCTGCAATGGCAGCCCGCTCTTGGCCTCGGCACCTCACGAGGAGGTGAAGGGCTGAACTACTAGGGTTTAGGGTTTAGGGTTTCGGGTTTAGGGTTTAGGGTTAGGGTTTAGGGTTTAGAGGGTGTCAGTCGCCAGACGAGATTCTTGTACTCTGCTATGCTGGGCAAGGTTGACTTGGGCAAGCCTGTGACAAAGGCAAAGCGCCTGCTGGCTCTGGTGAAAGCCTAGGCCGAGGACCTGGGCTCCTGCTTTGAGACCCTTAACCCTTAACAGGATTTAGGGTTTAAGGTTTAGGGTTTAGGGTCTAGGGTTTAGGGATCCCAAAACCCTAAACGATAAAAAAAACCCTGAGCCCTATCTGCAAACCAAGCTCACACGACTTGCTAGGCATGTTGGCCGTAAGGCTGTATCAATCGTAAAGACAGATGAACCCGATCTCCAGACTGCGGGGGGCTTTCCCGGTATTTGGGTAGTTTAGGTTTTATGGGAAATAAGGGTAATATTCTCAAAAGATGCGATCAAACCCTAAACTCTAGGCCCTATGTAAACCCTAAACCCCCCAACCCAATTTTGGCAAGATTTGTAAGGGGACTAAGATTGGTAGTGTTTTTGGCCCCTGGTTATGTTACAGGCGGTTACACTGGGGTTCCTTTAGGGACTTGTGATTCTTAGGATTTGAGCTTTGAGGTTTTTTTTTTGGGTGGGGGGGGGGGGGGGGGGGGGGGGGTCTTGAGATTTCAGGTTTTGGGCTTTCTGGGATTTTCGGTTTTGGGGGTTTCAGGTGTTTAGGGGTTTTGGGGTTTTAGGGGTTTAGGGCTTTTAGGGTTTAGGTTTGGGATGATGTGGTTTCAGGGTTGTAGGGTTTTGGGAATTTCGAAGTTTTTCAGAGAACGCATGGGGGCCTAAACCCTAAACCCTGAACCCGGTTCAAGCAGGAATGCATTGGTGAGTTCGAGATTACGAACTTTGCCATTACTTGCGCCACGGCCTTAGCATGAAGTGAGCTTGGTATTTATACAGGGTATAGGATTCAGGGTTCGGGGTTTTTAGGGTGTCGGGTTGAGCCTTAGGCTTTTCGGGCTTAAACCCTGCTTGAGGCCTTCTTTACGGTTCAATATGGCGATAGGGTCCTTAACGGAGGGGGGGGGCTCATGGGGGGTAGGCACCCAGGGAACTTCAGACAAAGCTTGGGGAGCCTTGGGGAGTAGTGGGGAGTATTGCGGAACCTTGGGTTACACACACCCCTTGAAGCCCCCCTCCCTTAAGCACCCCTAAGCCCTAAACCCTAAACCCTATAACGCTAAACCCTAAACCTAAACCCTAAACCCCCCCCCCCCCCCCCCCCCCGCTTAAGAACCCTATCGCCTAATTAGAGCGGGCTTAGGCTAAGGGGTTTCGGGCTCTAAACCCCCAAATCTTAACCCGCCTGAAGCTGATAACCGGAGCGTCCTGAAGGTTCGCAGGCTTAGGGTTTAGGAGGTTCAGGGTTTAGGGCTTAGGGTGTAGGGTTTATGGTACGTAGAACCCGTTCATTTCCCAGCCTTGCCCCTCGACCCCCAAAGCCTCATCTTAACCCACCCGGAAACCTCAAGCCCTGAGCCCTCAAAGAACACTAAACGCTTAGAATCCCAGAGCCTCAACCCTAAGCCCTAAACCCTAAACCCCAAACCCTAAACCCTAAACCCTAAACCCTAAACCCCAAACCCCAAACCCCAAACCCCAGAGCCCTGCATTCAGGCAACCACGAAGACGGTGTCGGAAGGGAAGCAGGCTCGTGGTCTCCTCGGGTTTTAGGGTTTAGGGTTTAGGGTTTAGGGTTTAGGGTTTAGGGTTTAGGGTTTAGGGTTTAGGTCATGGGCTGTTTGGTTTTTGAACGGCCTCGGAGCATGTACAGGGTTAATGGCTTGAGTTTAGGGTTTGGGGTTTAGGGTTAGGGTTCAGGGTTTAGGGTTTAGGGTTTAGGGTTCAGAGGGCCTCCGAGCGCATTTTCAGGGATGATAGCTTCCGTTTAGGGATGGAGGGAGTCATTGCCTGAACCCAAGAAGCCCCAAGCCACATCTTCCCTACTACTTTTGAAGGCCGTCGATATTTGGGGGGTACCCCCTTTTGGGGGGTAGGCTTGTGGGACGCTATGAAAGACGCCAAGTCCCCAATCGCCAACCCTAAACCCTACACCCGAAACCTTGTGAAGTCCTCTCAAATATGGTGGAGGCTCCGTATGGGGCTAGGAGCCTGAAAAGGCACCAACTTGTTTGGAGAACTGGCTGTAGAATTGGGAGACGGCGCCTCTAAGAGGCCGTGCGAGTAACCAAAATTTCTGGGGCTCGGGGTGGGGGGGTGGGGGGGGGGTGGTAATCACGTGACTTGGGACTGCACACGTGCAACTCCAAAGCCTGAACCCCTAATCCCCAAAGACCTAAACCCTTGCTGTTTAATTCGGGGTTTATAAGCCAAACGTGCCCGCGCCTAGGCGAGAGCGCAATTTCAAGCAAAAAATGTGTCCGAAACTTCAAAACAAGACCCCCTAGAAAAAAACACAACAAACAAACGATCCTTAAACCCAAAAGAATAGTCCAAGCAGTGCGAACCCAAATCCTGAAACCTGAACCCTAAACTTTGAACCTTGAACCCTCAAGAAGAATCAACTTGAAGCCACTTTCAGGTTCCAGTGCACAAGTCTGTTGGGTTACAACCAAAGCACAATTCCAGAAAATCATGCCTGCGCTGTGGTATTTCGAACCTGAACTGCCGGAGCCAACTCAGAAAAAAACTTCCCGAACCGAAAATCGCCATTTGAAAGTTCAACATGGGGAATGAGCAAAACGTACCCGCGCCTAGGCGAGAGCGCAAATTCGAGCAAAAGACGCGTCCAAAACTTCAAAAAAAGGGACCCCCTGGAAAAAAAACAACCAAAAAAACGATCAGGCTTCGAGCGAAAATGCATTTTTCCGAAAAAATGACCTAACCCTTCAGTGTTTTCGAGCCCTGCAAATGCTGCGGTGATCACGAAAATGTGTGATTTACTTGGGTTTTCAGCCCCCGACGCGAAAAATGTAAACACAGAATGTGTTCAGTCACACGGCCTCTTACGGGCGCCGCCACCTAGAATTGACCGTAAGGGTTCGAACCTAAACCCTAAACCCTAAACCCTAAACCCTAAACCCTAAACCCTAAACCCTAAACCCTAAACCCTAAACCCTAAACCCTAAACCCTAAGCCGCAGGGGTTGAGGGTTCAGGGTTGGGGGGTGCCCCAAAACCCAAACCTGTCACACAGGACTGCAGAGAAATCGTCTCTGGTCCCATCCTCGCAGCCACGATCTCAGCTCGCGGGTTGGTTGTGCTGCAAAGGGGTGGGGGGGGGGGGGGTCCTATGCCCAAGCAGCTAAATCCGGGATCCTAAACTCTTAGACCCTGAAGCCCTGAAGCCTCTAAGCCCTAAACCTGTACTTTATGGTTTGTGGGTTTTTGGACTTGCTGGTTGAGGTCTGAGGTTTACTCAGACTCGCGTCCCTAGCCCCGACTGCAGCACCAGCTCCCGAAACCCTTTTTTTTGAGCTTAAGTTCAGGCTTTATAGGGTTTAGTGCTTAAATAAAGCCCTGGATTTTGAGTTTAAGGCATTGTGGGTGTGAGAACTGGCGCAACTCAAAGTAAGGCCTAGAGTGCAATGGCTTTGGGCTTTCGGGTTTTTTGTGGTAAACCCTGAGCCTTAAGCTAGGATGCCCAGTAGTACCCTTATTCCCTTTTTGCAAAAAAGGGTACCCTTTTTAAGCCTAGGTTACTGGGCAGCCTAGTAAGCCTCAAACCCTGCCCTAACCCTAAACCCTCAGACCCTTGAATGCCTTGGCCTCGATGCTGTTGGAGCATGACTTCAGGGCTACTACATCGTGAGCCCTCCAGAACTCTGAGGGAATGTAAAGGTCGTATTTGGAGCTTATCTTCAGGGAACCCTAAACCCTAAACTCTACACCCTAAACCCTAAACCCTAAACCCTAAACCCTAAACCCTAAACCCTAAACCCTAAACCCTAAACCCTAAACCCTAAACCCTAAACCCTATCTTAGGGGTGCATTCTCAGGGGTCCGACTTTGATTCCCTTCAAAATCCCTAAACTCTCTAAGCTTTTTTTTCCAGTCTGAGTGCCGGGTTTCGGGGTATAGGGTTTAGGGTTTTTGGGTTTTGGGTTTAGGGTTTAGGGTTTAGGCGTCTAAATTTGATTCATAGAATATCTGGCGAACATGTCATGTTCAGAGTACCTAAAGCGGCATCATATGTTAGCGAACGGACCATATGCAAGCCACATAAACCATGTAAACCATACAAGCCCGTTACAAACCCTATAATCCTTATAATCCCTTAAAGGCTTGTAAACCACGTAAACCCTGCAATCCCTGTAATCCCCATAAACCATATAACACCATGTAAACCACAGGAATCCTAATTATAGACTTTACAAACCCGTCGAAACCCTACAAACCATGTAACCCTCAAAGCCCTAGAAACCCAAAAACCAAGGCACCCGTCAGCCGACACCCTAAACCCCAAGCAGAAGAGGCGAACCGCTTCCGCTTCGGCCTGGCCGTCGCCTGGTCGGTCAAGCAAGACAACTCCATAGAGGCGCATCTTCAATGTCGGGCACGTCTCTAGATGAGCAAGTAGGAACCCGAAATTCCAAGCCTTTTGAGATTTCTACTGCTGTATGAGGTCCCAAACCTACAGGACTTCGAAGAACAGTTGAAACCCCCAACCTCTAAACCCTACTTCACCCTAAACACCAAAACCCGAAAGAAGAGCCCAGGACCCTTAAGCCCGAGGAACCCTACGCCCTGCACTCTCACAACCCCGAAGCCCTGAAGAACAGTTGCGCCACCCTTAACCCTAAACCCTAAACCCTAAACCCTAAACCCTAAGCCCTAAGCCCTAAGCCCTGAGCCCTAAGCCCTAAACCCTAAACCCTATAAGCCACAGGAGAGCAAGAATCTCGGAGTGCACGTCAAGCGCCTGGATGACGATCCGGAGGCCCAGCAGCTTTGTGGCGGGAAAGGGGGCCGCGAGCCAGCTCAGATGGGGTCAATTTAAAAAGGGTTTAGGGGCTTAGGGTTTAGGGTTTAGGGGTTCCTAAACCCTAAACCCCTAAACCCCTAAACCCCTAAACCCTAAACCCTAAACCAATTCATTAAACCTCTCCAACAGGCTTCAGGGGGGCCTTTTTGCAGTTCTGGGGGTTTAGGGCTCAGGGGGCAGTGTTTAGTTGTAACTAGGGGTTTATGGTTGAGGGTTACGGTGGGGGTACGTGAAGAATCCTGCCGTTTTTTCGATGTTTGATAGATACGCGCTCCACTCATGCACAACACTGCTTCACGCTGCATATTAGTACTGGGCGTAGTGAGTCAGCCTTCTTCGAACCTGTTTTGTTGTTGTCTTTTGTGTCTTTCAGCGTAGCACTGTCTCTACGGTGTCACTGCAAGACATGGACAGTTTGGACGCCTCAGAGCCTGTGAGTGAGCGAGTCTTCCTCTCTGTCTCTCTGTCGTTTTTTCTCTTCATACCGCTATTTTTGAGTTTAGGCCTTCTAGAACCCTTTGAGGTTTAGGGCTTAGGTTCTGGAGCTTCTAGAACCCTTTCAATCTACCGGTATGGGGTTCAGGGTCTAGGGTTTAGGGTTTAGGGTTTAGGGTTTAGGGTTTAGGGTTTAGGGTTTAGGGCTCCTGAGTAGCCTCAAACACCCCTTCATATGGAAGCCGTACAGGAACATACGTACCCCACCTTGGAACTGCCCCTCTGAACTTCGTTGCCCTTTACAACCCTAAACCCTAAACCCTAAACCCTGAGAGGCCTGCAGCATCTCCTTGGAGATCACCATCCTCAACAAAAAGAAGGGTCAGGAACTGACTCTGCCTCCTGGGCCTGAATCAGTTTACCTGTGGGGTAGAGGGTTAGGGTTTAATGTTTTAGGGTCTATGGACTTAGGGTTTACCTATGGGGTAGTGTAGGGTGTAGGGTTTAGGGTTTTCGGGTCTATGGGTTAGGGTTTAGCGGTGTAGGGTTTAGGGGTTTAGGGGTTTAGGGGTTTAGGGGTTTAGGTCTTGACGCATGCAGGCTGTTTAGGCGACATGTTTTTGGAGCTTGGTTGTAAGAATCACGGCTTAGGCCTAAGGCTCAGCGAGTAGGGCCTTAAGGAGTTTCCCAGAGTGTCTGTAGTCGTTTGGGTATTGTTACCGGTGGCGTGCTTCACATTTTGAGAACAAGCACTCGCCGGGAACCCTGAACTATACACCTAAACCCAAAACCCAACATGTCATGAGGTGCCATCTGGGCGGTTCAGGCTCAGGCTGTTTCGGGCGGTTTATGTTTGCCGCCTGAATTTCCCGTATTTGGGCTCATGAGGGACCCTATAGACACAATTATTTCCCTCTTCACTGCACGCCGAAAATTCGGACCCAGAAGCCCTAAGGGTATAGGCCGGTTCGAAAACCCCACACCCGAAAACCTAGACCCTACCCCCTGACTCTCCCGAAGCAGGGATGCACAAAGCCCTAAAACCCTAAACCCTAAGCCCAGGTGCGACCCCACCTACCATGGCATCTCGAGGATGGGTGTGCCTTGGTGAGCTACGTACGTAGGCCCTTGTGTTATATTTGTGTATCGCGCTCAAAAGGAGGACGTTAATATGGTTTAGGCTTTAGGGCTGAGGATTAGGTTTAAGGTACCCATCCCCCCCTCCCCTCCCCCCCAGCCCCCAACAACAAAGAAAGAATGCAGTCCTTATTCTTGGAACCTCCAAATCAGCTAATTACGTACCTCTACTGTCGGAATCCCCCCCTCCCCCCCATCCTGTTTGTTTATAAGATAGGATTTTGTCTGATGCTTTCCTCTTTTCGGGGTTTATATAGGAGGATTCGGGTCGGTTTAGGGTCTACGAAAGTTTGCAGGCTTGCAGGGCAGACAAGTGGAGTTTCAATTGAGAGCGTGTTCGTGGTTCTGAACTAGAGGACCTAAATCCTAAAACCCTAAATCCCAAAACTCTAATTCTACAACCATGCGTGTATAGCCCGGTAAGCCTGCTGCAACCCCCAACCCTAAACCCTGAACCCCCTAAACCCTAAACCCTAAACCCTAAACCCTAAACCCGAAGGACCCTAAAGCAGCAAACCCGCCTGGGATGCGAAGCGTACGCTTTTGTTACTCTCCGAGTTGCCGTAAACTGTACAAGTCATGCAGATGCATGCATGCATGAATGCATGCATATGTACAAAACACTATGTACATGATATATATATATATATACATATGTACATATATATATATAAATATATATATATATATACATACATACATTTACATACATACATATATACATAATTCTACATATATACATACATATATATATATATACAACACGCCCTAAGCCCTGAGCCCCAAAGCTTAAACCCTAAACGCATATACCCTTACACTCCTAAGCTGAAAAGGGCCTAGAAAGCCTCAGGCCCGTGGCTGGTCGCGGTCCTTCGACCTCGGCGACAGCAGACGCCACGACGGTGTGAAGGTCGGAATCACCCAGTGCTTTTGTTGGGATTAGGGTTCAGGGTTTAGGTTGAGGGTTTATATAGTGTTTGTGCTATGGGGTTGGGTTTCGGGTTTAGGTTTGCAGACTTTCAGGGGGACGGGATTGGTGTCGAGGACGCACGGCTGATGCTGGGTTCAGGATCTCTAGGGGTAGTGTGTTTGAGGGTTACTGTTTCAGGCTCCGGGAACGTTCGGGGAGGGAGGGGGTTGAATTTCTGCCTGCCGGGTCCGCAAACAGTAAGCGCGAAACCCTATGTGGGAGCATTTGTTGACTTGGTCGGTTGTGATGGGCCATCATCTCTGAAAAGGGGATCTAGCAACGGTTGTAGTTCCTGGAGGGCATTTCCGGAGTTTTGGGCTTTACGCCCCAGGAACCCTTGTGGCGAAATCCAGAAGCCCTAAGCCCTGAACCCTAAACCCTGAAGCCTTGAAAACACAACAACCCTAAAACCCTAAAGTCCTACAACCCTGACCTGAAACCTGAAATCACAAACATTTCAAAACCCTAGAACCCTAAAACCCTGAAGCCGCAGGCCCGGGACTCGAAGTCCTCCACCCCCGACATATGAAGCTTGCAAGGCTTTTGCGTGAGGTCGATGAACTATTATAGGTTGGTACTCGTGGTTGAGGGGTTGAGGGTTTAGGGGTTGTTTAGCCGTTAAGGGAAGGGATAGGTGTACATGTGTATAGGATTTTGGGGATCGCCGTAGGGCTGCAATCCATCCCCCTTCCCCCTTCTTTACCCAAAACCCCGAAATCTTGGGATGTTCCCCCTTGTACTAGCAGTCCCTTAGGGTTTAGGGTTTCGGGTTTAGGATTTAGGGTTTAGGGTTTAAGGTTTAGGGCCCCTAATAGGACTATAGTACCCTCTACCACATTTTGTAAGGACCGTTAGTATAAGGGGGAGCATCCCAAGCCAAATCTTACTAGTAACCACGAAGCAATGGTCCTGAGGGCCTTCCCCTCTCTGACGTGCTCGACCCGCAGGCCGTTATCTGAGAGGTTTAGGGTCTAGGGTTTAGGGTTTAGGGTTTAGGGTTCAGGGCCTTCTTCATCAGGCGGGGGCTCTATAGGGCTTAGGGTTTTAGGTGGGGGGGTTGAGGGGCTTAGGGCTTCTGGGGGTGTAAGGTTTGTGGCTTCGGGCCTTTTGTAGGGCGATTGCGGGTTCGTGCTTTCCAAGAAATGCTACAAGGGTGTGTGTTTTGGGCTAGAGGCCCGAAACCAGGCTATGACCCAGAGTAGGCCCTTATTCATTTTTTTTCGGGTTCAGGTTCCCTTATAAGCCCCTTTCAACCAAAAGAGGACACCCTTCTTAATTCCTAGGTTACTGCTGGGTCTAGCAATAAGTAATTGGGATTGAGGCGTTTCTGGGAAAGAGCTGTGGGGTCCAAAAGGGGTTAAGAGGTCCCTTCTCGCAGCGAAGGGCTGTCGATGATTTAGGTTTAGGGTTTAGGGTTTAGGGTTTAGGGTTTAGGGTTTAGGGTTTAGGGTTTAGGGTTTAGGGTTTAGGGTTTAGGGTTTAGGGTTTAAGGCTTAGGGCTTTGGGTTTAGGGCTTAGGGCTTGTAGGGTTTAGGGCTTAGGATGAGGGATTACGTAGGCTCAGCTTGGGGTTTGCTGAACTAATGAGAGTCAGTGAGGTTTGCAGATTCTAGCATCTGCACTTCAATTAAGCCCTGAACCCTAAACCCCTAAGGGTCCATGTACCCAAGTACGAAGTACTTGGGCCTTGAAGTACTTCCTATACAGGGGACTTTGGTGGCCCAAGTATCAAATAATGAGGTACATGGACTCTTAGGGAACCGGTTTTTGTACTCTTCTGCCCGGAGAGAAGCCTTGGGTCTGGCTTTGGATGGGCCACCAGGGTATTCTGGGTGTCTAGCCCTAAACCCTCAGCCCTCAGCCCTAAACCCTATACCCTAAACCCTAAACCCTAAACCCTAACCTTGAACACGAAGCCATCACTCCCAAAACCCTGCTGACATCCTCCTGGGCCTTATACTCCAAATCCTTTTCTACTATCGGCTTAAACACCCCCAAAACAATAATTATCCTCATAATCCCTAAGGGTCCATGTACCTTATTATTATATACTTAGACCCAAAAGTCCTTATATAGGAAGTACTTTAAGGCCCAAGTATTCCATAATTAGGTACATGGACCCTTAGGGAATGCCCTTTTAAGAAAAAAAAACAGCCCTAAGCCCTGAAGCCTTGAGGCCCTAAACCCTGCATCCCAGAACGTCCCAAACCCTAAACCCTCAATCCTCAAACCTAAGCCCGAAATCCCAAAACGTCCTAAACCCTAGAACCCTAAAACCCTAAACCCTAAACCCTGTTGAGGCAGGATGGCTGCACAACGGCTCACTTCGCGTGCTTGGCAAGGTGTCCGTCGGGACCTTGGCAGCTCAGCCTTTGGAAACCCTGAACCCTAAGCCCTGAACCCTAAGCCCTGAACCCTAAACCCAAACCCTAAACCCTAAACCCTAAACCCCCAACCCTGAAACTTAAACCCTGAACCCTAAATTCTGAACCCTAAACCCCAAACCCTAAGCCCTAAACCCTGAACCCTGAATCCTGAATCCTAAACCCTAAATCCTGGAAACCCTAAACCCTAAGCTGGGGACCCAAGAGCCGCCCCAAGGTTTAGGGCTTTAGGGTTTTAGGGTAAAGTATCAAGAAGATAGTATCTTGGAGACCCCCAAAGGGCCAAGAGTTTAGCCACTTGGGCTTCGGGCTTCAGGGTTTAGGGTTTAGGAGACCCCGAACCCTAAAGCCTAAACCTTGAGCCTTGAAAATCGCCTAAACCGCCTAAACCGCCTAATCCCTAAACCCTGGCCCTTCACCTTGGGCCTTGAAACCCCCCCCCCTCCCCCCGTCGCCCCATAAGATGTAAGATCAGGGTGGAGGAATTCAGGGTTCGGGGTTTCACGATTCGGGTTTAGGGTTCAGGGTTTAGGGTTTAGGGTTTAGCGAGGACCTCAAGTCAAGATCCTGAATCTGAGATCCTATTCAGGTGGTCATTGGTTGGGATGCTGGCACCGCCCCGGTTGCCGAGGTGACCAGGGCCTGCAAATGGGGATCGTAGAAGTTCGCGCAAGACCCTACCTGGAGGTTCATGGTCCTTATTGACCCAATATTACCTGCACTTATAACCCAATTAATTATGATCATGTTAGGGCACTTAAGGGGCTTATCAGGGAGGGTTATAAGTAAGTTGTAATTGGTTTATAAGTACCATGAACGTCCAAGTAGTCTCCAAATCCTGACCTGAGAATGCAGCGGCCACGCATGGTGTATAATTGGGTATCCAGGTAAACCTAATGCTTCGGAGGTGAACTTTTACGTTGCATCCAGGCCCCAAGCCCGAGAAGTGAAGACTTGAAAGACCCAACTTTAGGGTTTAGGGTTTAGGGTTTAGGGTTTAGGGTTTAGGGTTTAGGGTTTAGGGTTTAGGGTTTAGGGTTGATTAGGGTTCAACTACTGGTTCTTCGTAGGGAGTTAGTCAGTCAGGTACCCTCATACTCTAGGCTTCTTGATAGGGAGATTCGGGTTTTGAGCTCAGCGGGTACTGCGTAGGGAAGTAGGGCATACGAGCTGCCCGGTTCCCTACGAAGAGCCAGTAAGCTCAGGCAAGTAGGTCTCCAAATGGCCGCTGTTCTGAATGACGGTCCCTTTTGGGGTTGCTGTTTCCAAGCCGACCCCCTCATATTTAGGGCACCTCCTAAAAAGGACCATGATTTTGGGACATGACAAACCATGAAGGCTTTTAAGCTCAAGCTCCACTTCTTGGAGCCCGAAGACAAGACCCTTTGGATCCTGCACCCTAGGCCCAGATGCCTTATACCCTAAACCCTAAACCCCAAACCCCAAACCCCAAGCCCTAAACCCTAAACCCTAAACCCTAAACCCTAAACCCTAAACCCTAAACCCTAAACCCTAAACCCTAAACCCAAACCCCTAACCCTGAACCCTAAACCCCCAAGCCTGGATGTCTCTAAATCTCCCAACTTTCATCCAAAGGCTCCAAAACCCTAAGCCCTGTCTTGGTAGCCCAGTGGTACCCATTCCATGTGGGGTTAGGGTTCAGGGTCGAGGGTCTAGGGTTCGGTGTTTAGGGTTTAGGGGGGGCCCCTGTGAACAAACACAATTGTCACCCTTTTAATATGACGCAGTTGCTGGGGGGACCAAGTTGCTTCGGTAAGTCGGTAAGTCCCAGCTGCCCCCCCCCCCCCCCTCAAAAAAAAAGTCCCCCTGCAGCCTCGTAAGTGAGCACTGGACATGAGCCTGTAACTTCGCATTGCCCCCTTTACCATTGCCAACATAGGGGCCTCAATAATTAGCATAGGGTTTTGCGGGTTCTTATAGTATAATCATAAAGGGACCATGAGGGAACACTAGTAGTAATTATTCCGAACCCTACAGTAAACCCCAAAGAGTTGGAAACCTTTTGCAGGACAAATAGTGCTGAGATTCCCTATACTTTACTCTTAGGGATTGAGGCCATTGAGTTTCCAACTTTTTGACTTCTACTATATAGTATACAATTCTAACCGAAGCTGCCGTGCCCCATATTCCCGTCGTAGGTGAAAACAGCCTTGACTCAAGCCCTACCTCAACCCTACCCTAAACCCTAATTGTACCCCACACCCAAAACCCTAAGCCCTAAATCCGTGAATTAAGCTCCGCCTATAAACCCAAACCCTGCACCCCAAACTCTGCAGCGCGGAGACAGGCCAGTGGGCAGCAGGAGGTTTGCGAGTCCCTACAGGCGGCCTGGGGATCGGTGCTCTAGGAGAGTCTTGTGTCCGACCAAACTACCCAGAACCCTTGTATCACATATTCCTTGCTGCCTGGTCTCAATAGACCTGTATAATAAGGCCAAAGATCAGATTCCTTCAGCTCGACGTGTTGTTTTGCAGGAAGGTCTAGCTACCTTTCCATAAGGTTCCATGTGCTTAAGCGGACAGGGAATCGGGCCGGCCCAAGTTTAGAAGATTGAGGTACACGGACCCTCAAGGTTTGTTCTTTCCAAAAAGGGCAAAGGGTATGTTTTTGCGACAGTTGGTGCAGCGGTATGACAGATGAGACTATGCAGGCACATGATGATGGACTTATTGTGGCACCCTCCAAGCTCCAGATACCACCTTAAGCATTCCACCGGGCACCTTTACTTTAGGCAGTGGGACTTGGCCTCCCCCCAAAACCTACAGTAAACCCTAAGCTCCTAAGCCCCCGAACCCTCAACTCTAAATCCTAAACCCTAAACCCTAAACCCTGAACCCTCAACCCTAAACCCTAAACCCTAAACCCCGTGCCCTACTCCCTCAGCCTTGAGCCCTTCAGCCCTGCAGGCTCCATTCTCAAAGCCAACAAAGGACCCTTGAGCCCTGTAGCCCTTACTTAAACCTCGATGAAGGGTTTATGGTTTAGGGTTTAGGGTTTAGGGTTTAGGATTTGCCTACACCCACCGAAACCCCACCTACACCCACCTAAACCCAAACTCCACCAGAACCAAACCTAAAACCTCCAAACACTTAACCCCAAAGATAAGCCCTCAACCCTAAACCCTAAACCCTAAACCCTAAACCCTAAACCCTAAACCCTAAACATCGCCAGGCTCTTTTTCAGACCGGCAACCTCGCCGACATCGACCTTAAGGCTCCTGGGGTTTACGGTTTAGGGTTTAGGGTTTAGGGTTTAGGTTTAGGGTGCAGGGTTTGTCGCTTGGGGTTCAGTTCAGGGTTTGGGGTCGAAGGACAACTCTCAACCCTAAAGCCCTGAAACCGGAATCCTAGAACCCTGAACCTCAGAATCCTAGACCTAGACCTCCACACCCAAAACCTTAACCCCCACACCCTAAGCCCAAACCCCAAACCCCAAACCCCAAAGCCTAAACCCTAAGCCCCAAGCCCCAAACCCTAAACCCTAAACCCTAAACCCTAAACCCTAAACCAGCAAGGTGGGCAGTGAGACCATCCGGGCCCATCGCCTGATCCTCGCCGCCCGCTCGCCGGTCTTCGAGCGGATGTTCTCCTGCCTCTCGGCGCCAGCTCAGGGCTGTCTCGGGTGTACAGGGTCTTTTGGGGGGGTTTAGGGTTTAGGGTTTAGGGTTTGGGGTTTAGGGTTTAGGGTTTAGGGTCTAGGGTTTAGGGTTTAGGGTTTAGGGTTTCAACCTCAATCCCTGAACCCTAAACCCTAAACCCTAAGCCCCAAACCCGAAACCCACCAGGGGTGACGGAGGGTTTGAGGCTCCAGGGCGATGTAGGGCCTATTCGAGGCGTCTGTCGAAGCCGGTTTTAGGGGCGGCCTTAGGGATTCTGGGGTTCGGGGTTTAGGGTTTAGGGTTTTAAGATTTGGGCAGCTTAACATCGCAAGTTCAAGGAGGTCCAGGAACAGGCCCGCTTTGTTTCTGCTCTAAGTGTCCCCAACCTGCCTGCAGGAAGCAGCATCGGCGCCCTAAACCCTCAGGGCCTTGCTCTTCGAATCCCGAATTCCTCAACCCTGAACCCTAAACCCTAAACCTCCCTAGCAACTCCCCGAGGCCTTTTGTGTTCGAAGGGGGGGCTGGGTACGGTCTAGGCCATAAGGCTCCAGGCTTTGAGGCTCTTGGGTTGGGAATCTATAGAGTTTTGGGTTTTGGGTTTTGGGGTTTTGGTGTTTAGGAGAGGTAGGCCCTTGGGGTATTTTCTATATGTCGATCTTTTGGGGTTTAAGAGGATCATCTGGGGCTTTACGATCTTCAGGGACCCCTAATATCGACCCCCCCCCCCCACAATAGCAGGATCCCCTACCCCAATGGGGTATTGGGAACTCTTCCGGGTCAGGGTCTCACATACATTTCAAACGGGGTCTCAGTGCGGGTTCTTAGTGCTAGGTCTGCCCAAGGGTTTAGGGTTTAGGGTTTAGGGTTTAGGGTTTAGGGTTTCAGCGTCTCATGCTTCAGGTTTAGATTGGTTTTGGCTCTAGGGCTGAGGGGGGCTTCCCTAAACCCTAAACCCTAAACCCTAAACCCTAAGGCTTTACGGGTGTGCTGCTCAGGTCCCATGAAAGAGATGAACGACAACGAGGTGCACATTCAGGCCCTGCCCAGTCGCGCAGAAATTGATCTTCCAACATCTCATTCGTCCAGTGCCGAGCCAACACAAAAGTGTAGAGTGTAAGTTGAAACCCTCAAGAGGTTCAGAGTAAGATTCCCCTGAAGCCCTAAGCCCTGAGTCCTAACGTACCCGAAACCCTATATAAACCCTTGTGAAGGGTCGAAAAGTTGCGGTGTTAGTCCATAGGGCCAGGCTGACCTTCAGGGCTCAGGGTCTTGAAGTCTAAGGCTTGAGGTCTTGGAATTCAGGGATTCAGCGCTTAAAGATCTTAACATTTACAGGCAGTAGTTTGGCATGTTCACCCTTATACTAACAGTCCTTAATAGGGACTATGGCACCCCCTTCTGGTCCCGTTAAGGACTCTTAGTATCAGGGGGAACGTCCCAAGTAGTAGGTAGTAGTGGTGCTATCTTCCACCCGGGTGTAAAGGACTTCGATGCTGCATCGATGCGAGCGCTGGCACGGGAGCTCAGCGTTTGTCCTTGGGTCCAGGGCTCTTTTTTCTGGACTTGGGGTAGGGTTTAGGGTTTGGGCTTTAGGGTGTAGGGTGTAGGGTGTGGGGTTTAGGGTTCTGTAGAGTTATAGGTTGGGTACGAACAGTCCTTAATATCATAATATACCCCCTATGATAATGCCCACTAAGGATTGTTCGTATAAGGGGGAACATCCCAATTCTGGAACCCCGAACCCTAAACCCTAAACCCTAAACTCTAAACCCTAAACCATGCCTCCAACAAAACCAGAGGAACATTACTGCATTATGGGCTGCATCTTCTTTGTTGATGAGCGTGAAAAAACCTTCGCACTTTGAGAACCTTAGCTGCCAAAGGGGGGTTTAGGGTTTAGGGTTTAGGGTTTAGGGTTTAGGGTGTAGGGTGTAGGGTTTAGGGTTTAGGGTTTAGGGTTTAGGGAGTTAACCTCTGCAGGATGTGCTTCGGGTTTGGGGTCCATTGGGTCGAGGACCTCTGTAGTCTGAGGTGCGGGGTTCCAAAGGGAACTTTCAATTCCGAACCCTGAAAGATTTGAAAGCTTACAAAAAATATATATGTTCGTATATATGTGTGTATATATATATATGGCCCCTAAGAGCCCTCCACCTCCCCAAAATCCTAAACCACCCTGAGCCCCTGAGCCCCTAAATCCCTAAACCTTGAAGAACCCCCCCCCCCCCCCCAACCTCCCCCAGTTTATTCACAACGAACAATCCGCAACCCAACCGGTTCAGGGTTTTGAACGTAGGTATTAGGGCTGCTGTAGAGCTTAACTGTTGCTCCTTAGGACTTATGCTGCATGTTGTTTTTATAAAACCGAAGGGAGTAGTAGAAAAAGAAAACTGGCTTTGAATGGGCTTGACAGGGGGAAAGTCGAAACCCGAACCCCCAACCGATAAACTTACGTGGTTATCATGTTATGTTGAGACTCGACAAAGAGCGCGCGGTTTAGGGTTTAGGGTTTGGGGTTTGGGGTTTGGGGTTTAGGGTTTAGGGTTTGGGTCCATGCAGCAAGGTGAAGTATCTTTACACGGGCGTCGTGGACCATGTGGGTTTGGAAAGCGACGAGTACGCGGTGAATTTGCTTCAGGCACCGAGCTCTCCTTTGTCCTTCGAACTCCCTGAACCCCAAACCCTAAACCCCTAAAGCCGCTAGAGTTTGCGGTTTTGGGCTTGATTATATGTTTCTGTATATATATATATATATATATATATATATGGTCATATATCTATATATTTTTATATATAAGGGTTCGGAGAGTGCTCTGGACCCAAAGGAGCCAGAGTAAGAGCTTTCAACCGCCCAAGCAAGGAAAATCCTGGCGGATTGTTAAGGGAGAATGCCGAAATCCTAAACCCGATGAGTCAACCCTAAACCCTAAAACCCTACAGAACATGCACCAAGGGTTACGGTGGGGATTCCATGGCCATACGAGCCCTTTGAGGCGGCTGAAACGGCCCTTTATAGATTTTGGGGCTTAGGGCCTGCTAGGCCTGCCTGGCCTATACGTGTCCTCCCTACACCCGAAGCACCCCTAAAAAGCTCAAAACACCTGAAAAACCCTAAATCCTCCCTACACCCGAAACACCCTAAACACACCCTAAAAGCTCCAAAAAGACCTGAAAACAACCCTAAAGCCCTCCAGGCCCTGAAGCCCTGAAATCCCTTTTTGAAGAGCCAAAGGCTCATGCCGCCGACCCCGCAGGAGACGAGGGTTTAGGGTTCAGGGTTTAGGGTTTAGGGTTTAGGGTTCAGGGTTCAGGGTTCAGGGTTTAGGGTTTAGGGTTTAGGGTTCAGGGTTCAGGGTTCAGGGTTCAGGGTTCCAAGACCCTAAGACCCTGGGACCCTAAGACCCTATAAGACCCTAAGACCCGAAAACCCTAAGACTTTAAGACCCTGAGACCGTAAGGCCCTAAAACCCCAAGATCCTCACACCCCAAGACCCTAAGACCCCAAGACAGGGGAACGTCCTAAGCGAGGGAAACGGGAAGTTTTCCCCCCTCCCAAACCCATCCGACATGAAAACCTGAGACCCCAAACCCTAAACCCTAAACCCTTAACCCTTAACCCTTAAACCCTAGACCCTTAAACCCTTAAACCCCTAAAACCCCTAAACCCTAAACTCTAAACCCTCAACCCAAAACCCTGAACGCCAAGAGCCTACGGAGCGATGCCAGGCTGCCCATCGCTACGAGGTCCCCGGCCTCGTGGACCGCTGTGTTCAGGCCCTTTTTTGGGGCTTTAGGGTTTAGGGTTTAGGTTTTTTTAGGGTTTAGGGTTTAGGGTTTAGGGTCTTGTTGGGGCTTTTGGGACTTTTGGGGACTTTTGGGGTTTTAGGGTTCAGGGAGTTAGGGTTACAGTTTTAGGGTTTGAGGGGGCTTTTGGGACTTTTGGGGGTTTGGGGATTTAGGGTTCAGGGAGTTAGGGTTACAGTTTTCGGGTTCAGGGAGTTAGGGTTAAAGTTTTAGGGTTTGAGGGTTTGAGAAGTTTAAGTGCTTACAAGTAGGAGTAGGGTTAGGGCTTAGGGCTGGGTTTTAGGGTTTAGTGTTGGGGGTTTAGGGCTCAAGGCGCTTTGAGGCTAGACTTGTAGGGTTTGGGGGCTTAGAGGGTTTGTTTCGGGACATTGGAGTTTTGGGGGTTGAAAGGTGTATGGCGTTTAGGGGCTTTGAGGAGGCAGAGTTTAGGGCGGGTTGCGAGCTTGCGTGAAGCGCCCGATTCTCAGACTTGTAGCCTTTCGCTCCAACATGCAGATTAGGGGTCGAGGATTTAGGGTTTCAGGGCTGTAGGGTGTGTTTTGGGGATCTTGGCGTTTTCGGGTTTAGGGTTTATGTAGGCTCTTGGGATGTTTACTCACTCCTTTTCCGCTTGTTGTTTTTAAGGGGATCGTGTTTTAGATTAGAGTGCCAATCTTAGGAATTTCTCTTTATTGGGTTCACGGGGATCGTGGTTTAGATTAGAGGGCCACTCTAGCCTGCTTCCACCGGTCGATGAGCTGGACAAGGCCCTGGCAGTTGGGTTTGCGCATAGCGGAGTTGGGGATGCTCTTTCGTCCAACCGACGAAGGCAGGCAGTCCATGCTATCGAGACCACAGGCGTACCTTACATCGCTGGAGTGCATGAGTCTGGGGGAGTAAGGCGCCCCTCATCACATTCCCAACTGGCCCATCCAGGAACATGGGAAAGTGCTGTGTGTACATTCCACCTTCCCTTCGTAGTCCACTCTAATGCTCTCTACGGTCTCCAAGGAGCCCCTCGGGAAGTCCCCAGAGTCCTGCTGACCCCAATTGCTCGATCGCTTGCGGCATATCTGGACACTCCTGGCGAATCCAAGAGCCTTCAAGGGTGCGTGACTTACCTGGGCCCTGGTCCGCTATACCCTGAAAGCCAAAACGACGCCATCTCACTCCAACAAGCCCTCAGAAAGCTGGGGAAACTTGGGCTGAAAGAGGCCGATGCATTGGTTGCGTCCGCCGCCGCAGAATCAGACAACTGCTCAAGTCGTTAGTCCTTTAGCCTTTAGCCTCATCGCAAAGGGTAGGCTGTAGGATTGAGGGTTTCAGGGTTCGGAGTGTAGGGCTTTTAGGGTGCAAGGGTCTTAGGGTTGCCCTAAACCCTAAACCCTAAACCCTAAACCCTGAACCCTAAACCCTGAACTATAGGACTTAGGTAGGCCATTCTTGCAGGTGGGGAGACTCAGGTAAGCCCTGTTCAACGACGGCTGAGTGCTCCTTGCCCAAGCCCTCAACCCCATTAAGCCCTCAAAAGCCGTTAGGCCCTTTAACCCTTAAAACCTTAAACCACCCGTACACCCAAAACCCGCAAACCCTTAAACCCTTAACCCTGGTAAAGCCCTAAACCCTTAACCCTTGTAAACCCCAAACCCTTAAGCCTTATAAACCCTAAACCCTACACCTGAAACCCTAAACCCCAAACACCCTAAAACCCCTTGAGAAGGTGCTGGTTGGCCGTCTCCGCGTGGAGACGGTGGCGGAGCGTCTGGAGATGGCTGACCTCTTAGGCAGCAAGTATTTCAAGGCAGGGCCCATACGCTGTTTAGTGTTTAGGGTTTAGGGTTTGAGGCAGGGCGTGCTAGGGTTTTGTTAGACTTAGGGGCTTTGGGGCTCAGAGTTTAGGTGTTTAGGTGAGGGTGTAGGCTAGTCCAGGGGAAGCCACCGAACAATCCCAAAGCCTTTATCCCCAAACCAAATTAAATGCCCCACAAACCCTTGAAAACTCTAAATCTAAACCCTCCAAACACCTCTAAGCCCTCTATCCTAAACCATCTCAATGCCCTACAAATTCTTTTGCCTAAGACGCCAAACCCTTGATCCCTACAAAAGTTTCAATGCCCTATAAAACCTAAGCCCTAAACCCTGGAAACCCTGAAACCCTAAAACCTAAAGCCCTGGAAACCCTAAGCCTAAACCCTAATCAATAAACCCCATAAATCTGTTCATCAAAAGCCGCCTAAACCCTAAACCCTAAACCCTAAACCCTAAACCCTAAACCCTAAACCCTAAACCCTAAACCCTAAACCCTAAACCCTAAACCCTAAACCCTTGTCTTCTTCTCCGCATATCGCAGGGCCAGTGCTTGGAGTTCATCTCGCTGCGCCTGGCAGATGTGCAAGCCACAGAGGCCTAAACCCTAAACCCTAAACCCTAAACCCTAAACCCCCACCACTTCAGGGCTTCAAGGAGTTTATGCGTTTCGGGGTTTTGGGGTTTTTGGGGTTTGGGCGTTTTGGGGTTTAGGATTTTAGGAGTTTAGGGTTTAGGGTTTTCGGGTTTTGGGCTTTAGGGTCTAGGGCTTCAGGGGTTTTAGGGTTTTTAGCGGGGTTTTGGGGGTTTTGGGGTGGAATTGAGGGTTGAGGGATTGGGCTTGCGATGGTGCTGTGGGGTTAGGACAAGGAATTTCTCAGTCGCTTCATATGGGAGCTTACGAAAATGGGGACCCTTAATATAGAACCCAAATAGTAGGACGCCCTTATAAAAAGCACCCCGATAAGGTACCCCTGTTAACGTAAACCCCATATACCTCTGGGCAGCCCATTGGCACCCTTTTCCCTTTTTGTTGCTTCAAGGTCCCCTTATGAAGTAACCTACCCAAAAACGGGCACTCTTCTTATCCCGAAGGGTCCATGTACCTAAATCGGGGAAACTTAGGCCTTAAAGAACCTCCTATATAAGGCCTTTGGGGCCCAAAAGTACACAATAACAAGGCACAGTGATCCTTAGGGTATGATGTGTCTACTGGGTTACCAACAAATTCCAACCCCTTCACCTACAAGACTGAATTTCCCTTAGGGGAGGCATGCTCCAAGGGGTATGTTGACTATTTCTTAGAAACAAATCCTAAACCCTAACCCCTAAACCCTAAACCCTAAACCCTAAACCCTAAACCCTAAACCATCACGAACAGAAAGCCGGCTCCGCGAAGCCTCGTCGAGGCCTACGGGCGCCTCGTCACGCGGCGCCCAGCGCTGCTGAAGGACCTGGTCGAGGCCCAGGGACCTTTGGGGGTTTAGGGTTTCGGTCTAGGGTCTAGGGTTTAGGGTTTAGGGCTTGGGGTTTAGGATTTGGGGTTTCGGGTTTCGGGTTTCGGGCTTTGGCTTGTGACCCTACACTCCCTGGCATTGCTTCGTTGTCTTCGAGCCTCATGTCTCCGAGCGAACTTCGCTACCCATGGAAGATGGCCCGCCTGCTTTGGGCGCCCCCTCGGGACGCAGACCAGCAGCGCGCTCTCCTCACCCAGGAATGCCACTGCCCTGTTTTGCGTGATGGCTTCCACAAACCGGCCCTTGCGGCAAAGGTGCCGCGGATTGGCAATTACGGCAGGCGCATTGTTGCCATCCATGTCAGATCGCATCAAGAACGCCCAAGCAAGCGGAGATGCCATCGAATGCTGGAGAAAGCACTCCTGTTATACCCTAAACCCTAAACCCTAAACCCTTGATTAAGACTCGTACCCCTGAGGATGTACCCCAGACTATGGCCCTTAAATTCCCTTAGAGGATGTTTAGGAACGGTACAACCTTAGAGTCCTATGACTCAGTCCGTCTTAGGTTTTTTGGGGCTGAAAGGGTTTCAGGGTTTTAGGGTTTAGGGCTTTAAGGTTTTAGGGTTTTAGAGTTTTAGGTTTTAGGGTTGAGGGGACTCAGGGCTTTGGGAGCTCTGAATTTCCTTTCGCTGTGCTGGGCGTTTTGTTTCATCGGGTCTTTAGTGCAGTCCCCCTTTCCGAGGTTGCTTGGAACCTTAGTTGCCCGGAACCTGAAATCGTAGGTCCACAAGCCTGAGCCCTGAACGCGAAATCCCAAGCCATAGGATTTCCAGGAAGAGAACTCCCCGAAGGAGCCTCCCCAGACTAAAAGGACCCTCATCGGGTTTTGAAATGGTACCCTAAGGCTCAAGGGACTCTTATTGTAGGGTTTCGGAACCTACATCAAGGCCTTCCTGATAGAAGGTGTTTGTGCTTTGTTGAGCCTCAAGTGTACCTGAATAGCTCGACATGAACTGTGCCAAGACTGTCAAACCCTGACTGTAAGCCTAAACTCTACATCGTAAACCCGAAACCTTGGGGCTCCAAGCGCACAAACAATGCTTCCATCGGGGTCCAAAGCCTGCGAATGCTACTTGCTTTGGGGCTATTTGAAGCCTGATAGGGTACGGGTCTACTACCAACATCTTCCTACATCGTTGCTTCCGGTTTAGGACATGGGTTCGGGCAAATAGCGAGGTGCCTGGGCCCTTTAGAATTGCCCTAAACCCTATACAAACCCCAAACCCTAACCCCGCCCTCCCCCTTCCAAGCAAGAGGTTAACGACCCCTAAACCTTAGACCTTAAACCTTAAACCTTAAACCCTAAACCCTAAACCCTAAACCCTAAACCCTAAACCCTAAACCCTAAACCCTAACCCCCCCCCCCCAGGCACGAGGCTAACGACCCAAGACTCCGAATCGGACCACGGGACCCTTGCGAGCCGACCCGGGCCGAGCTGCAGCGCAGGTCATCGTGCCACCCTCAAAGAAGGCCGCGAAAGAGGAGGAGCTGCCAAGGGTATCGATCGGGTTTAGGGTTTAGGGTTTAGGGTTTAGGGTTTAGGGTTAGGGTTTAGGGTTTAGGGTTTAGGGTTTAGGGTTTAGGGTTTAGGGTTTAGGGTTTAGGGTTTAGGGTTTAGGGTTTAGGGTTTATGGTTTAGGGTTTAGGGTTTAGGGTTTAGGGTTTAGGGTTTAGGGTTTAGGGCCTCCCGCCAACTTCCCTTCATCCCGCCCCTGAGCCTCGAACCTTTCCAGGTTGGCTTTTGGGATATTTCATGTTTTCCTTATGTTGGGTTCATGAGCGGTGCTTGTGCTTTAGGGTTTAGGGTTTAGGGTTTAGGGTTTAGGGTTTAAGGTTTTTAAGCTTAGTAGAAGAGCAGGTGTAGTATACTAGAATACCCTATACTAGGATGCCCAGTACTACCCTTTGTCGCTTTTTTGGGGGTGTAGGTTCCCTTCTAAACCCCTTTAAGCAAAAAAGGGCACCCTTTTGAGTCCCAGGATACTGGGCAACCTAGTTGGGTTCATGAGCCTAGTAGTAGAGCAGGTAACCTTTAACCTTTTTGGGGTAGTACAACCCCCGTATAATCCCAAAGGTTATACCTTTAATTCTCCCAGGTGACTGGACAACTAAGTGAGGGACCCAATAGACAAATATTTCTCAAAGGGTTTAAAGGCCAACCCGATTCAGGGTAGTCCAGGGGGAGGGGGGAGGCTTGGTTTGGTTTTGGGACTATGTTTTTTGGCTTTGTAGCCCAGTGGTACCCTTTATCCATTTTTGGTGATGGGTTCCCTTATGAAGTAATCAACCAAAAACAGGCTGCCCTTATTAGAATATGGCTACTGGGCGACTAAGTTGGCGGTGGATCAGGCAACCTAGCCTGTCCTCCTGTCCAAAAAGTGTCAGAGGGTACAAGCCATTCCAGAGTCTCGAATTCAACACTTTTGACCACATTCCTTGATCCTATACTTGGCTTTCGTCTGGCTGGCTCTTAGGACTTGAACATTTTGGGTTTTGGTAGAAACTACGATACGGAGCCCAAAAGTTAAGCCTTTAGGAGGGGTTCAGAAATCAGTCACGTATAGGAGTTCCCCACTGCAGACCGATCTTGACCTTCGCTAGAGGATTCCCTATTCTACCTCCCCTGGGTGTTGGAGTATTTTCCTCCAACACGGTGTTTAGACTGCCAGATACATATTAAGCGAACACAGCCGCTCCAAAAACTCGGCCAGAACCCTAGGAGCCCAATACCCCCCCCCCCCCCCCCCAAATTCAAGAATACACCTTGGAATCCTGAATATGATTTAAGGTATATTTCCATAATCAAAGGGGTATTGGGCCCCTTGAGAGTACAACTCCAGGCCCACCCTACGCTGCCCTGTTTTACAGCAGTAAGGGTCTTGACTGTCTATGGATACAGTGTCGCTGCGCAGCAAATCTTATTTTTTAGTATGAAGGTAGCCTTTCTCTCTTACGTATGAAGCGCCGGATTTTGAAAAAAACACGCCAACGATTTCAGGCTGGGTTGGGCTACCCTCAACTTCTGAATCCATTTCTTAAATTTCCGCTGCTCAACTGCTCTATCTTATGACATGTTGCTTCTCAAATTCTTCAATTTGAAGCATCTAGCCCCTGAATTTCTTAATGAGGGGCGCGGGAGGTACACAAAAGCCCTGGAGGCCCTTAATCATACCCCAACCTCCTGAACCTTAACACCGTAAACCCCACATGTCTGAGCCCCAAAGCCGTAAAGCCCCAGACCCGAAATCCTAAACTCCGCATACACACCCTAAACCCCTAAAGCCCCAAACCCCAAACCCCAAACCTCAACACCCTAAACCCTAAACCTTAAGCCCTAAACCCTAACCTACTTACTACCTTTCGACCCTGCCACAGCCTTCAACCTCTATCCTGGATAGGAGACAGCGCCTGCAGCAACGTCGAAGCGCCGACGTTTGCGAGGGGGGGCCTCGCGCTGAGGCGCCAGATCACCGCGGGCTTAGGTTTTGGATTTAGGGTTTAGGGTTGAGGGTTTCGGGTTTAGGGTTTAGGGTTTAGGTTTTAGGAAGAGGGGGTTCTGGGTGGGTTTCGGGTTTCAGGTTTAGAAAAAGAACTCAACACAGAACCTTTCTCATTCAGACATAGCTCATTTTCCTGGGCCCCAACTAAGCCCGAAACCGTAAACCCAACACCCGGTTGGGGGTGCAACTCTTGTGTTCTTCAAGCAGGGTTGTTCAATTAGGGTGACCCTACAAACCCCAAACCCTAAACCTTAAACCCTAAACCCTAAACCCTAAACCTCCGCCAGATGTCCATATCGTGAAAAGCCCTGCTGTGTGCAGGTCTTCTGCACTGGGGGCAGAGTGAACTTTGCGTGACTGCATTGCTGTGAATGGCTAGGGTGGTTGACGTGTCTACCAGCACTCCTAGGATGCAAGAATAGGCTTCTTTCATGGGTGTAGGGTTTAGGTTTCTTGTATATGTATATGTATATGTATATGTATATGTATATGTATATGTATATGTATATGTATATGTATATGTATATGTATATGTATATGTATATGTATATGTATATGTATATGTATATGTATATGTATATGTATATGTATGTCTGTGTATGTCCATAAAGGCACTACAAGAACTCTCCCCCAAAGTGAAGGCCGAGAACTTAAGCCGTCGAGGGGAGGTCGCGGAGATCCCGTACAGAAGAGCCTTCAATCGGATTCGGCGCGGATGCCTGCAAACTAAGTTTTTCTGGGGTGTAGGGTTAGGTAGGGTAACTTAGGGTTTAGGATTTAGGGTTTAGGATTTAGGGTTTATAAGGGTTTAGGGTTTAGAGTTTAGGAGTAAAGTCTAGATTTCTGGGCTCATGGCTCAGCATGCATGATTCGTCGCGTTGCGCTGCTGCTTGTGTACAAGCCCGGGCCGCGACCCTCATGAAGCCCTAAACCCCTAAACCCTAGATCGTCACATGTCGGGGGTTTCTGAGAATAGAGGTACCCTCTTTGGGGTTCCTTTAGAAGGCTTAACCAGTATGCAGCTACCTGGGTTGGCAGTTCTCGCAGGGTTGATGGGGGTGACAGGGCGCAAAACCCCATAAAACCCTAAATCTTTACTAAACCCTAAACCCTAAGCCCTAAGCCCTAAACCCTAAACCCTAAACCCTAAACCCTAAACCTAGGGTTGAGGGTTGAAAGTCATTGCGCTTGACATCCTCCGAATCTGCTGGGCGCCAGCTCCGTTTCACAAACCCAGATGCGGTTGATGGTTAATGTGCCGCATCGTCTCGGCAAAAGGATGGGAGGGCCTGGTGTTTAGGGTTTAGGGTTTAGGGTTTAGGGCTAGAGGGTAGAGGGTTTAGGGTTTAGGGTTTAGGGTGTAGGGTGTAGGGTTCTAGGTTCGCTTATACGGGTAGCTCACAAAAAGGGTACCATTGTCAGAACATGGTTGCTGGGCTGCCGAAGGCCCTGCTATGCAATTCCCGCTTTATGTCATGAAGCCCTAAACCCTAAGCCCTAAACCCTAAACCCTAAGCCCTAAGCCCTAAGCCTTAACCCTGCGGGCTTCCGAGGAGTGTTGTGTGTGCCCCCGCGACCCTAAACCCTGTGCCCTAAGCCCCCCTAAGCCCTGAAACCCTCAACCCTGGACCCTAAACCCTAAGCCCCAAACCCTAAGCCCCAAGCCCCAAACCCTAAACCCTAAACCCTAAACCCTAAACCCCAAACCCCAAACCCTATAAACCCAAAATCCTAATCCCTAAAACTGAAGCCCAGGAGCCCATTGCCTTAAACCTTGTATGACCCCAAGAGCACTGCGCAAGACCCCAAACTCTTCTCCCACCCCCCGTGGCTCCTTGTAGGGTTTAGGGTTTAGGGTTAGGGTTTAGGGTTTAGGGTTTAGGGTTTAGGGTTTAGGGTTTAGGGTTTAGGGTTTAGGGTTTAGGGTTTAGGGTTTAGGGTTTAGGGTTTAGGGTTTATAAGGTTTAGGGTTTAGGGTTTAGGGCTTGTATAGTGTTTAGGGTTTAGGGTTTGTTTTTAGGGCTTAGGGCTCTAGGGTTTCGGGTTCAGGAGCCTACAACCCCAACTCCTGCACTCGCCGAAAGCCTGCAGTAGGAAGCCTTAAGCTGAGAGATGAACTGGCACGCGCAGAAAAGCCGCCCTGAACTCTATAAACCCTATACCCTAGACCCCCTACATCCTCAACCCTCAACCCTCAACCCTCAACCCTCAACCCTCAACCCTCAACCCTCAACCCTCAACCCTCAACCCTCAACCCTCAACCCTCAACCCTCAACGCTCAACCCAATTAAGCCCTAAAGCCTCTGAACCCCAGTTTGAAGTTTGGTGCGGGAGGAACGGGAGCGGCTGAGGGTTCTGGCCGAGGCGCAGTGGCCGCTGAGGTGTCGTTTTCGAGGATTTGTTTAGGGTTTAGGGTTGAGGGTTTAGGGTTTAGGGGGTTTAGGGTTAGGGCTTAGGGGGTGTTCGGAGTTTAGGGTCCAGGGTGCCCCTTTCCGGTTGAGTTTTGCTGGTTCGCAGGCTTTGGGGTTTTGGGTTTACTTCGGGCTTACAGGGCTTACGGGGTTTGTAGGGTTTACGGGGTTTATGGGGTTTGTAGGGTTTAACGGGCTCATGGGGTTTATAGGGTTTATTGGGTTCACAGGGTTCATAGGGTTTGCAGGGTTGTTGGGTTTGGCTGAGTTTTGAGGCTGTGTAGGGTCTACAGTAATTATCGGGCTTTGTGGGTCTGAGGGTATTTAGGGCTTTGGCTAGTAGGGTTTAGGAACTTCATATGAGTTACCGACAAACCCCACCCCCAAACTAGCCTTGAGGTCCAAGTATGTATATGCATATATATATATATATATATACATAAATAAATATCAAAAAATATATATATATATATATATACATAAATATATATATATATATATGTATACATACAGAGATATATATATATATATATTGAGGTACATGTTACATGAACCCTTAGGGACCGAGAAGGGCCCGAGTGCCACATGAATCCCAACTCTGAACTCCCTTCCCCCAGCTTCCTGCAGCCTACGCCCCTGGATTCAACCCCAAAGTGGTTTAGGGTTTAGGGTTTAGGGTTTAGGGTTTAGGGTTCATGCGATCCCGCCCGCACAGATCCGCAATGACGAGCTCAGTGGGGCTGAGGCCATTGCGGCGCTAGCGTCCATGCTTGAGAAGTCCGGAAACCCTAAACCCTAAACCCTAAACCCTAAATCTTTCAAAAACTATAGCCCCATGGCCTGAGGGCCCATGGTCAACCTGAGCTCGAAACATTAGGAACCCGAAGCCTAGCGACCATAGCCTTGTCAGTTCTCAAAACTGAGTCGCTCGAACCCTAGGCCCTTCAAACCAAAAGGGGCACTAGGTTACTCTTGGGTCTAGGAACACAAGCTTTGGGCTGTTCACCCTCTCCGCATGTTGGAGCCACGGGAGTTAGAGAGTCTTTTGATACATATCTGCTTTCACGAGTCGGCGACTAGGGTTGTAGCTTGGAGAAGTATAGGGTATAGAGATACAGGGTAGTATAGTAGTGGTTGGGGAGGTTATAAGGATTGGGCAAGGTTGCTATTGCAGTTTGCAATAAGTTGCGTTTTTGGCAAGAGTTAGCCCTACTCCGTATAGACCCTATTGGGAGATGCGTGTATCAGTTTTAGCTGCATGCTATAAAGATACGAACAGTTTACAGGGGTTCACGGCCAAGGAGCGGATTCAACCGAGGGACTAGGATTGCCGGGATCGGCCTTCTTTGGTGCCCAAGAGTGCATTGAGCTGCACGTCTGGGAATTTGTTTGTCCTTGTAGCAAAGTGGGTGTTAGGTGCTCCTGTGCTTCTGTTGCCGGGTTGGTATGCTTAAACAATGTGAGCAAGCCATGCTCGCCTGTCCGGGTACATTAATGGCTAGCCCTAAACCCTAAACCCTACACCCTAAGCCCTAAGCCCTAAACCCTAAACCCCACACCCTAAACCCTAAACCCTAAACCCTAAACCGCACATGCCGATCTCTTCAGCATCCTGTGCTCCCAACACACGAGAAAGCCATGGAGTGTACGCGCACAAATGCTTGGACTTGGATTGTGTTCATGACCTGCGCAAAAGCTGTACTTTTCAGCTGGGACACAGGAGCGACATGCAACTACCGTCCTTGTAGGTTGGTTTCAACTCCTGACCCAAGCTTTCCTGTTCGGAGTGAGGTTTAGGGAATCAGGAATCAGCCAGTTTTCCTATATAGCCCTGTCAAAGGAACCATAGACGATGGGTTCGTCAGTAAGTATTTACCTAATGCTTTACCAAGATCCAGGAGGTAGCAGAAATCTCTTGCTTCCTGCCAGTTGCTCATCCACGTTGCAACTCATTGACCTGGGTGGCCGTTCATCCAAGAATGGTTTCTGGTAGCTTGAGGTTAACGGTTTTATGGGTTCTATGATCTTGCGGGAATCAGATTGCAGCAATCCAAGCACTCCCCGGACCATGGAATGTCCGACGCGGGTGGCTCGCGGCGCGGCTCGCGCAGCTCTTTGGGTGCGCAGGCGCCTGCGGCTTGGTGGACTGCGGGGGGGGGGGGGGGGGTTAGGGTTTAGGCTTCTGGGGTTTTGGGGCTTATAGGGCAAGTGCAGGGTGGCCTAACTATAAGGGGCCTCTGAAACCATGTTGTCAATAGATTGAGTGGAGGCCGTTTGTGTGCCATACCCTAAGCTCTGGTTTATTAGCTAGAAGGCTTATGGGGTATAATGAGTGCACGTGATTGAAACGAACAAGCGAATACGACAACAGAAAATCAGAAAATAATCATGTCGTGTCAAGATACGACCATATTAGATAGTTGTCTACTGGACATGGACCGCCTATCCAAATAGCAGAAAGTGAAAGAAACTGCTGGACGTCTGAATCATACATCAAACAGAATGAACGACATTGAAAGACGTCTCATAGAGTAATAGGATGAGGATAGAAGTAAATAACAGAGCGAATCCTGAATTCTTATTTTGTACAGCTTTTAACATAGCACATTGGCATAAGAAATGCCATTCAGGTACGGTACTGGCGATGGGGGTCACTTGACCAGATGACTCAATATTATAGGGGGTCTCCGCGCTAGTTCCTGGCTTATGATTCCAAGGTGTTCACGGTTATAGCAGGAAAACCTGATGTTGGGGTGCCGAGGGTGGGTTCCTTGTCAGCAGTGTTTCTTGCTGCTGGAGTTGGTCGCATGATACAATCAGGCATTAGAAAGTTGCACGCGGAAATATCATCATGTGCCCGTGTTTACAGGCCTTACAAATGCAGTGAATCATATAAGCATATATGAATGTACAGTAAGACACGGGCGAATTTTAGCGTATTTTGGTTGTGGGCCTATTCTCAGAGGTACGCGATTGAATTATATTAGTATTTCTTGTGGGTTTATTGCGAGACTAGCAGAATATTTTTTGAAAAGGAAAACCCCAGAAATACCATAATGTTTCATGTGAGGTTCCTTGGCTGGCTCGCTGACCGTTCAAAGACTCTTAAAAGTACCATATTACTGAGGGGTTTTCAATCACTCCGTTTGTATTTCCTTGCCGTACTGGGTTCACGAGGGTCATGCTTAGGAATTGCTGTTCTCGGAGGGTTTAAGTTAAAGGGCCAACTGGGGCTTTTTGTTGTTGATGAGTTTGCTTGTCTTTTCTCACGAATTCACTCTCTCAATGCGTGCGCTGCCATGTCTGAGAACAGCATCCGTACCTGAGCATGTGCAAGCCATGGCCGGAAAAAAATCTTTGCGGCTGCACGATGGGCCAACGCTTGTGGAGGAGCAGCAATCAGGCTTGCACACCTACACTTGCCATGTGCAGGAGTGGCAGCGTGCAATCATCTCGTTACAGGCCATGTGCGCGAATATGCCAAGCTGGTGATGGCGGCGGAGCACACACGGCCCGACATCATCACGCGTGCAGTAACTGAAGCAGAATCACCACAACTTGTCCTTCAAGCTATCAGACAGGAGACTTCTAACCCCCATTTGAATTTGATTTCCATTGCCGCTGCTTTCACCCGCCTCGGCCACTTGCATGCGCAGATAACCCCACAACTTGGCGAAGATGCTTGTTTTATGGGCTTGAAGGCCATGGCGGCTGCGAAGCTGCGAATTGCAATACGCAAGGGCGATACCTCCCACCATCGTGCATGCGCCAGTATGCTTTGGGCGTTGGCAAAGCTGCATGACAGGCTACCAATGGCGTCACTGAAGCCAGTTTTGCTTGATGCTGTGAAGTTGTCGGCACCCTGCATGGATCATCAGCAGATTGTTAATGTCGCTTGGGCAAGTGCCGCCATGCATTTGAGCAAGCCAGAACTGGAAGACTTGTTTACGACAGTCTTGCCCAGGTTGGCCCATCTTGTTCCATCAATGAATTGTCAAGATGTGTCAAACTCAATTTGGTGCGTCGCAAAGATGAGAGATGATTTGCCAGGGCTGCTTGACTTGCTGCCGCAGCTAGCCGCACGGGTAAAGGCAGTGGTCAGGGAGATGGAAGGTCAAAACATATCTAATATTGTGTGGTCTGCTGCTGAGTTACGTCAGGTGTCGACGGAGCTTTTTCCACTTATAAACATTTTGACAGAAAGACTGGTAGAGGTATACACGATGCACAACAAGACTGTCAGCATGATGCCGCAGGTTGTCTCCAATACTGTCTGGGCAGTTGCCAAGCTGAAGGAATATGTACCTCCTCCGGCATCACACGTCGAATCTCTGGCCCAGATGGCAGCTGAGATGGGGGACGTATCTTACACTGCCCAGCAGTGTGCGAATGTAGTCTGGGCATTCGGAAAGCTGGAGCTGAGTATGCAAGCAATTTCTCCGCTGATGCGAAAGCTTTGTGAACGTGCACTACGGATAGCGCCAGAGTTTCAATCAGATCCGCAGAATATCTCCAACTTCTGCTGGGGCTTGGCAAACACTGGGTGGAAGGCAGCTGCGTCCACGAAACCTCCCTGAGACATATCGGTGTAAGCTTGCAGAGAGTGCCCCTAGTTCAAGACATTTCCCCTGCTTATCTTCGCAGCAAGATGATACAGCGCGATTGTTTACATAAGCAAGCTATATGCAATGTAATATCGTCTAAAGCTCCGGCCCCAGTTGCTGCTCCTTTCTCTGGAGGATGCTGCTGCCCTGGATACCCTCACCAAAGCCATGATGAAGGCAGTGCGTGGCAAGCAGGGGAAGATGGTGCAGCTGGAGCTTTCTTCCCTCGTGTGGGCTCATGCGAAGCTGGGGGTCACAGGACTGGACATGAAAGTAATTGCAATTGAGCTTGGCATGTCCACCTGTCTACAGTGCCTTGGGCCTTGAGCCTGTTGGGCTACGCGCACCTGCATGCACGCATTTGCATGCGCGCATGCACGCGAACACATGACAGGCTGAACGGCAGGTTAAACTTCCGTCCGATGTGAACCACAAAGAACCGTTGTGCCAAACTTGCATTACATTAGCGTGCTGTGTGAAGATTTTCCAGATGCGATCTGGCCGGACTTCGGACATCCGCGCATGCAAGACGCGCTACAGCACGCCGACAGCAAGCCGACATCTGATGCTGATGCCCTGCAAGTGATCGTTGTCAGGTGTCTTGCAGCTTAGGCACTTATGTCGCGTCTCGAAGGGGACCTACACCATGCTGGACGCAGCTGTTGTGCCCAGCCATGCTCAGCTTTGTGTAGCGGTATCGTAGGCTGCTAGGTGCTTCCAAACGTTATCAGAGTCATGCGCATGATGGATGAGCCTGAGGGGTTCAATTCCTGATGTGTTGCCGCACGCTGCGTCGCTGCGTGAACTTGATTTTGCTCCACCCACAATGATTGTGAAGCATAAGACATGCATTATCGTTCTGCAGCAGCTGCGTACGTGTGAAGGACACAAGAGCTTCTTGACAGATGCTGCTTCAAAACTGCAGCCGGAGCTGCCCACGATGAAAGACTGGGGTATTTGTGCCCTTTCCTGGTCGTTTGAGTCGCAGCCCCAGTCAAGTCAGGGCGCTTGGAGGGATGATGAGACCACTCTGCCTAGTGGTTATTTGCTGAGCCATGACTCAGGACACTCGATGCTGATGACAGGTAGCTCGTACTGCATGTGAATTCTGTCTGTCTCGATTCTTTCGGTGATTCCTCACACTAAGGCCCGGCATCGGGCGCTAGGAGGTTTACATTCGTACCCCAAACACCCTATTTAGGCTGGTTTTTAGGTACCTAGTTCCATATTCGTACTACAAATGGACCCTCTGGGTTAAGGGTAAAAACACAAGGCCCCACACGGCACATGCCAACCCAGCCGCCCGCCCACGTGCACCCAGGTATGTGAACTTTCGGTCGGCTCTTCGCACGGAGGTGCAGCGCAGGGGCTTCTCCGCCGATGAGGTGGAGTACAGCAAGCTCGGCCCGGACAAGTTTGCAGGACGCCCTCAAAGCAAAAGCAAAGTCTCCGAACCGTAAGACCCCTGATTCTCTCTGCTCCTCCTGAGCCTTGGACCCCATTATGAACGCCCAAACGCCCTAAGCCATAGCAAGCAACCCGTTTAGGGCTTAGGGTTTAGGGTCCTCAAACCGGACCCTCCAAGTGTCCACGACCAGTGAGCGGACAAACGGATGGCAACGCGGCTTTGCGACCTGGCGTGCGGACTGGCGAATGCTTCAACGTACCAGAAGCCTCCAAAATCTCAATATATGCGGTATTATTGAAGTAAGATGTTTGAAGATCCTTTTCTGGTTAAGGGCATATTTCCTGGCCCCGAAGCTGTTAGAGCGCAAGCATTCTAGGGCATGCGGAGCATGAGCAAGGACCGCCAAAAGCAGAGCCAATCATACACCCTAAGCCCTAAACCCCAAACCCCTATAGCCTCCAATCCTAGACTGGACCCCAAAGCCCCAAACCCTAAAACCCCTGCCACAATCTAAACCTTAAACTAGCCCCAAAGCCCCTCAGGGTTTGGCGTTGCGGGTGCCCACAGCCAAAACCTCAGACCCTACAAACCTTGAACCTCACCACGGTGTAGGAAGCCATCGCTTCACACAATTTTGTGTCGCAGCTTGCTGTCGAGCTCAGCAAGGCTGTTGCGATGCGTAGTCAAGCCCCCTAAGCCCGAGAACCAAACCCCAAACCCCCCAAGACCTATAGACGCCTAAATCAACCTGAACACCCTAGACCGAGAAGATTGACATCCTGAAGAAATCAAATTAGCCTGAACATAAGAAACCTCAAACCCTGGGTCTAGGGCTTGGGGCTTAGGATACTTGGTCCATCCCTTAAATCCTGCAACCTGTAGATGTCTGACAGAGGCTGGGCACCTTAGACACCTAGCTTGAACTTGCCAGTGCAGCATCCAAATGCAGCAGCTGATTAGCAAGCAGCGTGCTTCGTTTCTGTAGAGCTCATCGCTCTGGCCCAGTGGTGAGGGAAGAGAAATACAACGCGCTGAGAACCGCACAGTTGGAGCAAAGCCTGACTCGCCTGTGAGCTAGACACCGAAGTTCAGAATACAGTTGCCTAGGTCACTAGAACCCTAAACTCTAAACCCTAAACCCGTTCCCAGGGCAGCATACGGGCAATGCTTTAGGCTCCTGAATTCCTCTTCCCTCGCCGGGTTGCCACGTGTAGGAAGCCACTGCTTCATTTTAATTGTCATGCTCTGGGACGTGCGAGGTTCTGACCATGCAAGGTCAGATGCACCCCAGCTTGCGAAGGAAAACTGGGAAAGTGTAGGGGTCTATTTGGGCAAATTGCAGCTGCATTGTGTTTAACGGGGTTACAAGGGCACAATATTGCCGGTGATTTAAGGTTCAAGGTTTAGGGTTTATGTTCTGAAATTTAGGGTTTAGGGTTTGGGCTGCTTAGACCGACTATCACTAGACCTGTCAGTGTGGATGACTGGTAGGTCGAAGACTGATCCCAGGGGATCCAGGTACTTTGAGTGGGGATGCTTGCGTCCCAAAGTCGTCACTGAAATAGACCTGAACCCTGTACTTCAAAGTTCGGGGTTTGACTTAGGCTGTTTAGGGTTCAGGGTCTCGAGACACACCCGACACATCCTAAGCCCTGTTTCGGTCTAAGTTTCTGCTCTAAACCCCCAACACCTGAACCCCGAACCCTAAGCTGGGTACATGGATCCTTGGGGGGCAGCGGAACAGGCCCCTCAGCTCCGCTTCCCCAGACCCCCAACACATTTTTTCTGCGTTTAGTCCAAGCCCTGTTAACCCTATAAGCATTTATGCCCCGCAACCCCAAACAACATCTCTGCACTTTGAACCCTCCAAGCTTTTTCGAGCCCAAGTCCTGCTATATAAACCCTCTAAGCACTCAAGACATAGGGTTTAGGGCCTATAGGGTTTAGGGTTTAGGGTTTAGGGTTTAGGGTTTAGGGTTTAGGGTTTAAGGTTCGGAGTGAGAGAAGGTCAGCGAGATCTGGCGCGCCCACGATGCCGAGGGGCGCGGCTTCCTGCTGCGGGAGGAGCTGTCGAGCCTCCTCAGGGAGCTGCGAGACAAGGACCCCTGTTTAGGGTTGAGGGTCTAGGGTTTAGGGTTTAGGGTTTAGGGATCAGGGTTTAGGGTTTAGGGGAGGTATGAGGGTATCAGGGTTTAGGGTTGAGAGGGCGTTCCCAAGTCTAAATTCCTCAAACGGGTTTTCGTGTTTGTGGTTGTTGGGCAGTATAGATAGGGCTTTAGGGTTTGAGGCTTTGCGGGCCTTAGGGTCTAGTTTCGGTGTTTGAGATGTCGGGCCCAGGGCATAGCCGGGTTGAGGGCCTAGGACTTAGGATTTAGGGCTTTGGGGGTTTAGGGTTTAGGATTTAGGGTTCGGGACTCAGGTCATTGCGATCGTCGGGTTTAGTGTTTCAGGGCTCGAGCCCGGAACTTTGGGGCCCAAGTATGTAAGGATAAGGTGCATGGAACACATGGACCCTTAAAGGAAGCCCTGAACACTGAATCCGCCAGCCCAAGCCCAGACAGCCCCATAGTTAGTTAGGCTCAAATTGCGGTACTCAGAATAGGGTATTCTTGGGCTTCAAGGCGGTGCCTGCACAGTGACGTATCGGGGACGATCTCCTAGTGAAGTTTGCGACTACTGCTGCTGCATCTTTTGCTGCATGCACCACGGAGCCAGGATTCCAGCCAAGCCCCTAAACCCTAAACCCTAAACCCTAAACCCTAAACCCTAAACCCTAAACCCTAAACCCTAAACCCTAAACCCTAAACCCTAAACCCTAAACCCTAAACCCTAACCCTAAAGCCCAAAATCAGCCCCAAACTCCTACACCCCCACACCCTCTCCGGCTAGGTGGGCCCTTGGGATGCTCCATATGTTCCCTCATTGGGTTTAAGAGCATCGTATTTCAGGTATATTTTCTAGGGCCCAGAGTAGGCCCTTGTTCCTTTTTTTGTGGTTTGGGTTCCCTTGTAAAACACCTTATTTTAACCCAAAAGGGGCGCCTTTCTTGTTCCTAGCTTACTCCTGCGTCACCCTAAACCCCAAACCCTGAACCCTAAACCTCAAACCCTACACCCTAAACCCCAAACCCTAAACCCTAAACCCTAATCCCTGAGGGGGTTTCTAAGGGCCATACTGCCAGGAGTTGGGCGACCGCGCTGCCCCGCCAGTGTCGGACGCGGCGCTGCACCGATGTGCTGAGGCCCTGGGCCTGGAGGCAGGGTTTAGGGTTTAGGGTTTTGGGTTTTGGGTTTAGGGTTATATGATTTAGGGGTTGGCTGGACGGTTTTGGGAAACATCCCTAGAGGGTAGTGGGTCCTGTTTGTCAGGCTGAGTTTCGGGCTGGGTTTAGGACTTGGGGCTTTCATGGTGTGCGATTTCGGGTAGTTTTGGGAGTTTAGGCTTAAGGTTAGGCTCTCTCGGTTTTTGTGTTCGGTTTTGGGGGCGTTTGGTATCTGCGGATTCTGTGAGTTGCCTGGTTCAGGTTTAGGTAGGCCCTTGGGCCGTGTTGTATTTCCCCTTGTTGGGTTTAAGAAGATCATTTTCAGGAATATTGCCCTAAACCCTAAACCTTAAACCCTAAACCCTAAACCTTAAAGGGGTTTAACGGCCATCCTAGTTCGGGTTTGGAAGGGTAGAACTATACGTCTTTGTAACAAGCTTGGCGTTATGCCTTGCACTGTGTCTGTTGAAGTATCTTGCTAGCACGTGATTGGAATCCGGCATGTATATGTAGTCTCCATCACCTTTCAAGGACTGTATTAAAGGTACCTAGCTTCCTATCACGAACCAGAAATAGGCACGGTGTGGGCTCAAGCGGGGTGCTCTGTTAATCCCGAAAACTCAAAAACCCCAAAACCCCAAGCCGCAAACCCTAAGCCCAAGGCCCCGAATCCGCAAACCTAAGCCCTAAACCCTACACCCTACACCCTACACCCTTATTACTTATTACACCCTAAACCTTAAACCCTAAACCCTAAACCCTAAACGCCCTAAACGCCCTAAATGCCCTAAATGCCCTAAACCCTAAACCCCACCCATCTGAAAGAGAGTTCATGAGCCTCTGACGAGCCTTGAGGAAGAGACCGGCGAGCTGCGGCAAGAGGCCCTGCAATTCGAGCCTAAGCTTGGGTGGTTTAGGGTTTAGGGTTTAGGGTTTCGAGTTTTTTGGGGGGTTCATTCAGGCGTATGGGTTTGTTTTGTGGTTTAGGGCTTAGGTTTTTAGGTAGGGTTTGAGGGTTTGGGGGTTTGGGGGTTTGGGGTTTTGGGCCTGCGGTTTAGGGGGGGGGGGGGGGGGGGGGGGGAGTGAGTTGTATTTCGGGTTTGGGATGTTGCATTTGGCGTCTCACATCTTCGTATAGGTGGTGCTTCAAAGGGCCCCAGCTGTGTGGTATCCGTGAGGTTATAAACAGGGTGTTGGCATCCTAGTCTCTGAATCTCGAGTCAGGAAGGAATCTTACTGTAGATGATTGTTACAGGTCGAGTCCTGTCGGGTTACCTCAATCACAGGCTTGTGGGTGGCCTACATACCCTAAGGGCCGTTATGAGGCGGGGGCTTGCGGTCTATGGCCCGTTGCTAACCAACCCATTTTGCAAACCCTAAACCCCGAACCAAAAACCCTAAACCCGAAACCCTAAACCCTAAACCCCCAAACCCTAAACCCTAAACCCCCAAACCCTAAACCCTAAACCCTGAACCCTCCGAAACCGAAGTTTCTCTGCCCGATGCCTCCGCGTGCAGACATTCGGCCGCAAGTTTGCAGCCTTCTGGAGGCAGAAGGCCGGCTTGGTTTGTTTAGGGTTTAGGGTTTAGGGTTTAGGGTTTAGGGTTTAGGGTTTAGGGTTCAGGGTTCAGGGTTCAGCATTCAGGGTTCAGGGTTTAGGGTTTAGGGTTTAGGGTTTAGGGCTAGGCCCTTGACAACTGAGACCTGGGTCCTTTTTTATTTTCCCTTATTGGCTTTAAGAGGATCATATTCCGGAATATGTGTCAGTGGGTCTTAGGGGCCATCCTAGGTTGAGTCCTGGGTGCAGGGCCATGAGGGGCTCTAGGGCGAGGGTTCTGGGGTTCAGGGTTTAGGGCGTAGGGTTTAGGGTTTAGGGTGTTGGGGGTTTTAGGGTTTTGTCTGCCTTTTTTTGGGGTGTTCTAGGTCCCTTATAGAAGGAAGCCAACCCAAAACAGGTGTGCTTCTCATAATTTCCTACTGGGCTGGCAAGTGGTTTGGGATTAGGCAACAAGTGCCAGAAGTATTGGGGGCGTTGGGCTGTTGGGTTTTGTTGCCGACGGCTTGCGCATACACTTTTGTGAACGTAGAAACACAACTCAAAACCCAAAGTCTATACCCTAAGCCCCCAACACTAAACCACATAATATAGTCCCCATAAACCCTAAACCCTAGACCCTTAGCCTCCCGGCACAGGAAGATTTTCTGGAGCTGCCAGTTCCATCTTCCAGGCCGCAGGCACCCGGCATGCTGAACTGGGGTTGAATAGGGTTTTAGGGTCCCTAAACCCTAAACCCTAAACCCCAAACCCCAAACCCTAAACCCCAAACCCCAAACCCCAAACCCTAAACCCTGAACCCTGAACCCTGAACCCTAAACCCTAAACCCTAAACCCTAAACCCTAAACCCTAACTAAACCCGAAACCCTAAACCCTAACTAAACCCCAAACCCCAAACCCTATACTTCAGCAATCTGTTTTTATCATGACTCTCAGTGGCAGACGCAGAGTTCTACATTCTTAGGGTTTCGGCCCGCAGCTTCCTTGTGGTTTTGAGGTTTAGGAGGACATCCCACATTCTGCTTTAGGCCTTAGATTCCGGGCGGTTCCTTTTGGGGGGCGGGACGCGGGGGGGGGGGGGGGGGGGGTGGGGAAGGTGATCAAACCACCCTAAACCCTAAACCCTAAACCCTAAACCCTAAACCCTAAACCCTAAACCCTAAACCCTAAACCCTAAACCCTAAAACAACAAGAGAATGCCTTTTGTTATGGGAGCTTCAGGGTTTCGGAGTATTTGTGCGCCCATGCGCCAGGCCACCCACCAGCCCGGCTCCTTCAAGACGGAGGAGCCAAATCTTCCGCAGGCAGCTTCCCTAAGCACCCCCCTTAGGGTTTAGGGTTTAGGGTTCAGTTTAGGGTTTAGGGTTTAGGGTTTAGGGTTTAGGGCTTAGGGCTTAGGGCTTAGGGCTGAGGGTCTACGGCTGAGGCTTCTAATAAGAAATCTGCCTTTGTCAGCCAGGGTTTCGAAATTTCTTAAAACCCCAAATGGAAATAAGAAAGTTAGGTTTGAACCAGACCCTGAAATATATTTCTTATTCGAGGGTTGATTAGAGGTGAGTATAGGGACAGAGTTGGGGAACATGTAACTCCAGTGTAGAGCTTTTCGGTGTGCTCTAAGCTCTAAACCCTAAACCCTAAACCCTAAACCTTACACCCTACACCCTAAACCCTAAACGCTAAACGCGGGGAAGAGGCCCGGCACAAAAAGTCACCTTTTTTGGGCATTTCCGGCCTGAAACACCTCAAAAAAGGTGACTTTTTGTGCCGGGCCTCTTCCCCTAAGCCCTAAGCCCTGAGCCCTGAGCCCTGAGCCCTTAAAGGCTTCCCCGCAAGAGCCCGGCATCCCCGCAAGAGCCCGGCATCCCCGCAAGAGCCCGGCACAAAAAGTCACCTTTTTTGGGCCTTTCCGGCCCCAAGCACCTCAAAAAAGGTGACTTTTTGTGCCGGGCCTCTTCCCCGCAAGAGCCCGGCACAAAAAGTCACCTTTTTTGGGCCTTTCCGGCCTGAAACACCTCAAAAAAGGTGACTTTTTGTGCCGGGCCTCTTCCCCGCAAGAGCTTGTGCCGGGCCTCTTCCCCACAAGAGCCCGGCACAAAAAGTCACCTTTTTTGGGCCTTTCCGGCCCCAAGCACCTCAAAAAAGGTGACTTTTTGTGCCGGGCCTCTTCCCCACAAGAGCCCGGCACAAAAAGTCACCTTTTTTGGGCCTTTCCGGCCTGAAACACCTTAAAAAAGGCGACTTTTTGTGCCGGGCCTCTTCCCCACAAGAGCCCGGCACAAAAAGTCACCATTTTTGGGCCTTTCCGGCCTGAAACACCTCAAAAAAGGTGACTTTTGGTGCCGGGCCTCTTCCCCGCAAGAGCCCGGCACAAAAAGTCACCTTTTTTGGGCCTTTCCGGCCTGAAACACCTCAAAAAAGGCGACTTTTTGTGCCGGGCCTCTTCCCCACAAGAGCCCGGCACAAAAAGTCACCTCTTTTGGGCCTTTCCGGCCTGAAACACCTCAAAAAAGGTGACTTTTTGTGCCGGACCTCTTCCCCGCAAGAGCCCGGCACAAAAAGTCACCTCTTTTGGGCCTTTCCGGCCTGAAACACCTCAAAAAAGGTGACTTTTTGTGCCGGGCCTCTTCCCAGAGGCTTTAGGTTGAGACTACGGGGCTTAAGGGATTAGAGGGTTTGAGGCTTGCAGTTTCTTGGGTTCTTGGTAAATATGACAGAGAACGTTACTTAATACTTCCTCGGCGGAATATTTTGGGGCGAGCCCGCGGGGCCCTGGATTTTAAATTGTGTGGCCGGTCCAGGTCCAGATTTCTTAATTAATAAAATTTCTTAACACACTCCTGGGCCGTAGCCGAAAATAGCTGGTAACTGGGGATGCTGGTCATGCTGGGAGGGTTTAATGGTTTGCAGATGTTGAGTTGGGTTGTTATGGTTTGGGATTCCTTGCGGGCCTTATTTTAGGGTTTAAGGCGCAAATCTCCCTAAGCCCTAAACCCTAAACCCTAAACCCTAAACCCTAAACCCTGGCACCGCGAGTCAGCCAAGTCCACTCAGGTGAACGGCGAAACAGCGCCGGAGTCGGAGTCCGCCAAGAAGGCGGAATCTGGACCGTATCTGGCCCCTTCGCGGAAAATGTGCGTTTTATTGTTTTGGGTTTGTAGGGTTTAGGGTTTGTAGGGTTTATAGGGGTTAAGGTTTGAGGTCTAGGGTTTAGTGTTTAGGGTTTAGGGTTTAGGTTGTAGGGATTCACCTTTTGTATGGGTCATTTTTGTTCGCCACTTGTAGGCTTGTAGGTGTCTTAGGCACCCACGAAGAAGGTAGGTCTGGGCCTTTTAAGGCAGGCTTCGAGGACATCCTTTTGTCACACCCTGACGTCCACCTCGCAGATTTCACATGCCTGACTCAGTGGGGCCTCGGGAAATTTCATATTTTCCCTCCCCCCAAACCATGAGGAGTACGGATGCTACCAGAGGCCCCAAAAGGGGTCCTAGAATAAGATCAACCGCTGAGCCTTAACGTTCAGAAACGGTTTTGTATTTTTAATTTTGGTTTCAGGCCTGGAACATTTTCGGCACATCACCTTAGACCCCTCCGCCCCAAGAGAGCAACGAGTCCCTAAGGATCCATACACCTAGATAGGAATTTCTTGGGCCTTGAAAGCACTTCCTATACAGGGACTTTGGGGCCCAAGTATATAATACTGAGGTACAGTACCCGAAACCCTAAACCCTAACCCTAAACTTTAAACCCTAAATCCTAAACCCTAAACCCTAAACTGTAGCAAGTTGGCCCAGGCGCCAAGTACCAGCCCCTGGCTTTTTGCCTCCCTGGCCGCGGACGCAGCCTTCGCCGAGGACGAACCCTAAACCTTAAGACCGAAACCCTAAGCCCTAAACCCTAATCCCTAAACCCTATTCCCGTTTTTGGGGTTTTCAAGGTTTCCTGATAAAGTAACCACGCTTTGTAACAAAGGGTACCCTTATGATAATATGGTTACTGGGCCACTGGGGTAGCAAGAAGGACACCCTGTCCCTTCCTTTTTACCCCAAACCCCACGCCTAAACCCCAGAGCAATGGCCTTCTGTCCCAAATGCAAGGCAATCCGAGGGTCTAGCCCCCAAGGGTCCATGTACCTAAACGCGGAAAACTTGGGCCTCAACGTACCTCCAAAATAGGGACTTTGGGGCCCAAGCATGCAATAACAAGGTACATGGACCCTTATAAGGTAGTTTTTGCGTTGCCCAAAGACCACGTTGCACAAGACGTTAGGGTGGTCTGAGGAGCCGAAGGGAAGTGTAGGTCCGGATCCCTTCTTGGGTTTGCGGTATTATGAGGGAATGTACCACAACGTAGCAGACCACGGAGAAGAAGCTTCAGGTATGGGGTTAGGGTGTATGGGGCGATAGAGAGCGGGAGAGAGAGGGAGATAGACAGATGGTTCACATGGACTCAGCGAAGCAGCGGGCCCACGTGGCCGTACCCCTTGGCTGGGTAGAAGACGACGAGGAGAAAGAGAGAAATAGAGAGAGTGTGTGAAGAAGGAAACAATCACAGCAGATGTTTATGTGTTCGTCAGTGTGTGAGAGTGTGCGTGAGTGAGTGAGTGAGAGAGAGAGAGAGAGAGTGAGTGAGCCAGATCGAGGGAGAAAGAGAAAGAGAGAGCAAGGGACAGAGAGTAACAGTTAGCAACAGAAAGAGGGACAACAATACTGAGAGCGACAGAGAGACACAGAGCGAGAGACAGAAACATATAGAAAACAGAGAGACAGTCTGAGAGAGAGAGAGAGAGAGAGAGAAAGCGAGAGACACCTTGGCCTACGTGACATCGCAGGCTAAATCCAACGTCCAAACCTTTGTAGGAAATACCTCAGCCCCAAAATAGTTACGACGTGCTTCTGCGTCTTCCTACGATATGGGTACATGGATCCGTTGCGAAAGCAAGCACGACCTCACGGAGCATAAGCCTCGGCAAGGACGTCCGAAGCAGATTTCCCATCGGCGGCCGCTGTGCTCTGCTGCCGTGGCTGAATTCGGCATCGGCAGTGGATGGTCTCAGATCCGTTCAGGGTGCAGCGCCCTAAGCGATTCCGAGACCCTCGAAGTACCCAAAATAGTTGCCTTGTCCGTCCTCTTTGGGTTCTTATTATAAGGTGGTCCTCTTGTTTAGGGTACCCCAAAATGGACCCATAATTTTTGAGAACTGACCAATATGCAGGTCATGATTGATGACAGGTGATTCGGAGGTCTAGGTCAACCCCTGCAAACAACTTGAGGAACTGTTGGCCTCAAGCTCTATGGTTGGTGTTTTGGGCTCGCTGTCTCCATTTCCCATATCGACACGCCCCCGAACCTCCTAGAAGCCCCCTTTAGGTACCCTATTGCCCTCCTTTTAGGTTCCGGTTCCCTTATACAGTAACCACTAGCGTACCCTTATTCTAATATGGTTACTGGGCGACCAAGGCCAAGGGTAATCTTATTGTGATGTGGTAGCTACTGGGCTACCAAGTCCACAAGTATGCCGCCTGAGCAGTACATAAGGCTGAAGCCAGCTGGATCCATCATCATGCGCGAGGGCGAGGACCTGACGCTCGATCGACTTCTGCATACTCTCCAGGGTGTAGCTCTTAGGGTTTACGAGATTCTGTTCTTGTTTGCTATCGAAAGCGTCCTGCAATGCCTAGCACGTTGAACCTCGGTTGGGCGCCACGTTTAATGACACTATTTCCACACTCGTCCCTAAACCCTAAACCCTAAATCCTAAACCCAAACCTAAGCCCTAAACCCTAAACCCTGAACCCTAAACCCTTACTTAGGACAAGATACAGTGCTTTACCTACGGGGTAGTCCGCTCTGTGGGTAGTTCCTGAATCCACCGTTCCATCGGCCTCAAAGGTTCGGGAATGCCACGCTGTCTAGGGTCCAACCTTGGGATGTTCCCCCTTCTCCCTTAGGGTTTAGGGTCTAGGGTTTAGGGTTTAGGGTTTAGGGTTTAGGGCCTTATACCAACAGTCCTTAACAGGGATTCTAATAGGGGGGGGTACTATAATTCCAGTTAAGGGCGGTTAGTATGAGGGGAAACATCCCAAGTCCAACCCAAGAACAGACATCGAGAATGTGAGCACTCATGAGTGGAATGTTGAGCTGACGACTACTACTAGGAGCATCTCAGACTGGTGCAACGAGGTCGAGACACCGGCCGCTGTGTGGTCCAACAACGGGTCCCAGTTTTCTTCTCGTGGTCCAGGGATCTGTCCTCCGGAGTCTGGGTGTAAGGCCGGAGCTTATCCCACCAGGCCTGCCACAAGCAAATGGTCTCAGCGAAGCTTTCAGCAAGATTTTCGACACGGCTTCCCTAAACCCTAAACCCTAAACCCTAAACCCTAAACCCTAAACCCTTAACCCTTAACCCTAAACCCTAAACCCTAAACCCTAAACCCTTTGTCAGCCTGTGCACCTCAGCCGGAACATCCCAGGCTGCAGCATGCCGGAGATCATCCCCCACCCCCTAAGCCCAAGACCACCCATAGGACCCAGAGGAGGCCCTTATTCCCTAAACCCTAACCCTAAACCCTAAACCCTAAACCCTAAACCCTAAACCCTAAACTCTAAACCCTACCCCGGCCCTACCCCCCCTTTTTTATTAGGGTTTGGGTTTCATATTCAGGCCCTTTAAGCCAAACAGGGCACCCTTCTTATTCCTAGGTGTCTCTTGGCACTGACAGACGCGACAGCCACTCTTGGTGTAGTTGCTCTTGGTGTTCTCGGTCTGGTCTGAGTCATGTTGCCTTGCGTTGCTGCATTGTCTTCTTGATCGTGTTCCGGCTTCTTGATCCGCCCTGCTTAAAGCCTAAGCCCTAAGCATTACAAGGGAAAGTAGCTGTTGCTCAGGACATGCCCAGCCTTCAGGACCCTGAGCCAAAACCCCAAACCCTAAAATCCGCAAGCCTAAGCACACAAGCACCAACCTCAGAGCAACAACAGGCGTAAGAGTGTATACATCAAACCGTACTCGCCAGCCTTACACCCTAAACCCCAGCCAAAAACCGCTAATCTGGGTCTCGTTAAGAACTTTTTAAGAAAGATCCCCCTGGTTCAGTTGGAAGCCCCTCTATAGCATTATCCCTAGAACCTGAATGCCCGAAGCCCTAAACCCCCAACCCCATAAGAGGTCCTGATAGTAGCTTGAAGCCGCCAACCCCAAGCCTACTCCAGAGGGCCATCTATTGTACTATCATGGAATTAGGTACCCCAAAACCCCAATTTGTACGGCGGTGGGTATTGTTGTTGGGTGCCTAATTCCGTAATTGTACTACAAGGGGACTGTCTGGGTTAGTAGCAAAGGGGGCCCCGAATTTCGTCCCCCCCAAATAGTAGGGTTCCCCTGTAACAAGGACCCCAATAAGGTACCCCTAAACCCTAAACCCCAACCCTAAACCCTAAACCCTCAACCCTCAACCCTAAACCCTAAACCCTAAACCCTAAACCCTAAACCCTGACGTAGACCCCCAAATGAAGCCGAGGAACAGCAACGAGGTTCAAAAGCTCCGGGCGGCCTCCGTGGGTGCAGGCCGATCCGCTCAAAAGCAGGCTTACAAGGAGGGCCCCCTTTAGGGTTTAGGGTTTAGGGCTTAGGGTTTAGGGTTTAGGGTTTAGGGTTTAGGGTTTAGGGTCTAGGGTCTAGGGTTTAGGGTTTAGGGTTTTACTATACTAAGTTCAGTTCAGGGACTGACAGCCTAAGTTCGGAGCCTTAGAACCCAACTTAGGGTCCTAATTACTCTACTTAAAACTAGGCGAGGCTTTCCTTGTAGGCCCTTGGGATATTTCCCCTTATTGGTTTTAAAGAGGATCATATTAAAGGACTATCTTCAGATCTCGGTTTTAGGGACATCCTAGCTGGGTAGGTTTAAGTACTTGTAGGTTCGGGTTTGGGGTTTAGGGTTTGGGGTTTAGGGTTTAGGGTTTAGGGTTTAGGGTTTAGGGTTTGGGTTTGGGCTTGAGGGCGGGGGGGTTCGGAGTTTGCAGTCTTGATCCTGATGCCTTCCTACCCGGCAGGTAAATCACAAGGGTCCCGACTGAAACACGCCCGAAGCTACCGTTGGTCTGTACATGTGTGTGTGTGTGTGTGTGTGTGTGTGTGTGTGTGTGTGTGTGTGTGTGTGTGTGTGTGTGTGTGTGTGTGTGTGTGTGTGTGGTGTGTTGTTTGTTGTGTGTGGTGTGTGTGTGCTGTGTGTGCTGTGTGTGCTGTGTGTGCTGTGTGTGCTGTGTGTGCTGTGTGTGCTGTGTGTGGTGTGTGTGGTGTGTGTGGTGTGTGTGGTGTGTGTGGTGTGTGTGGTGTGTGTGGTGTGTGCGTGGTGTGTGTGGTGTGTGTGTGGTGTGTGTGGTGTGTGTGGTGTGTGTGGTGTGTGTGGTGTGTGTGGTGTGTGTGGTGCGTGCGGTGTGTGCGGTGTGTGCGGTGTGTGTGTGTGTGTGTGTGTGTGTGTGTGTGTGTGTGTGTGTGTGTGTGTGTGTGCGTGTGTGTGTTTGTGTGTGTGTGTGTTGTCTGTGTCCTCAGTCTACTGTGTCCTTTTTGTCTTAGGCTTGTTCGAGTTTGACGGGTTTCTTGACTAGACGCCATGTTTTGCAAGGTTCCATTGTGCAGCCAAGTTCTTGAATATGGCAGGGTTGGAAGAGCATTCAGGAAGATCTTGATTTCGTTCTTGTTTTTGCAGTAGCGACTTCCCCACACACACACACCACGATCGCATGAGACTTCATTAAACCCTAAAGCCAAGACACTAGACCCCAAACCATACCTACTGTAGGGCATATTGCGTACAGATCTCGCACTTCTTTCCCCAGGCGGCTTGAAATGAGAGCAGCAGCCCACTTGACCTTCGTGCTAGTCGCCGAAAGTCTTTTAGGGCTTAGGGTGTAGGTTCAGGGTCAGGGTTTAGGGGTCAGCCCTTACAGGAGTTCTCCCTGCAACACTAATCTACTCCCTAAACCCCAAATCCCCTCACTTGAGGGGATAATGAGATTCTTGACTTTCCAAACTGTAAAACCCTTGAAGCCTGTAAACCCTTAACTCTAAAGGTTTAAACTCTTAAACCCTCAACCCTTCAACCCTTACACTGTAAACTCTGAACCCTTATGCCCTTAGACCCTTAAAGCCCAAAAAACTCCCCAAAACAGCCCCTGAAGGCCCTAAACCTAACCCTAAACCCTAAACCCACAGCCTACGCCTAAACCCTAATCCCTATGTCCTAAACCCTAAACCCTAAACCCTAAACCCCCCAAAAACGCCCCCCTGAAGGCCCAAGCACACTCTCGGTGTTGAAGCATGGCCGGGGTGCGGAGACCAAGAGACTGAAGGCCTCTTGGAATTTGGAGGTTCAGGGTTTACGATTTAGGGTTTAGGGTTTACAGTTTCGGGTTTATAGGGGTTTAGGGTTTAGGGTTTCGGGTTTTGGGGTTTGGGGTTTGGGTTTTGGGGTTTTGGGCTTCGGATTTCGGGCTTGGGGGTTTAGGGCTGAGGGAATTTGGGGAGTTTTGGGCGGGGTTTAGGGTTTGGGGGTTTGGGGGTTAGGGCTTAGGGTTTTGGGGTTCTGGGGTTCCGGAGTTTAGGCTTAGGATTTTGTGGTTTTCGGGCTTAGGGCTAGGTGTTGGGGTTTAGGGCATCGGATTGTGGCGTCTTGGGCTTTAGGGCTTTGTGGGGTTTGGGGTTCAGGTTTTTTGGGGTTTTGGGCTTAATCTTTTGGGCCTCAGGGCGCAAAGCCTGGGGTTTAGGGTTTCGGGTTTCGGGTTTAGGGTTAGGTGGTTCATGATGCTTAGGGTTTGGGAGAGGGCTATAGGCTCATCTGCTGCGGGCCGTATTAGGGTCTCAAGATCATGCTCTGGTTTTGGGGTTTAGGGTTTAGGGTTTAACTACTAGGGGATCCGGGTGCAGGGATCATCTTGTCATAGCATTCACCCTAAGCCCTAAACCCTAAACCGCTAGGGTGAGGTCATGAGTTTCGGCTTGGAATTGAAAGCACTCAGGGGACCTTGGTGTCTTTTTCTAAATGTCGCGCACTGCTTTGCGGGGCGGACATTTCCGCAGACCCTGACTGAGGGTTTGGGGACTAGGGGTTTAGGGTTTAGGGGTTTATGGGTTGAGGGCTCAAGGGTTTAGGAGTTTCGATACCGGACACCCTAAATTGCGAGAGCAGGTGCGCGACGCTGCGGGTGCGGTCGGCTGGGTCAGCGTCATCTCCAACAATGGCCAAGAGCCTCTCGGCACTGAGGGCATCGTACAGGTACCCTAAACCCTAAACCGTAAACCCTAAACCCTAAACCCTAAACCCTAAACCCTAAACCCTTGGGGCTTAGGGTTCCATTGTAGGGCTTAGCGTCTTGGCAGCCCAGTGGTACCTTTTTGCAAGTTTTTGGTTACGGGTTCCCTTGTAAAGTACGCAACCCCAAGAAACGGTGCCCTTATTATGTGGTTACTGGGCTACCAAGGCTTAGGGGTTAGAGTTTTATAGGGTTTAGGGTTCAGGGTTTAGGTTTGGGGTTTACCAGGCACCAGAGAGCTTGAAGGTTTGTAGACGTCTTTGTCAGCAACTGCCGTCAGCTAAGCCCTACAGGCCCTCTAAGCCTAATCCCTCTAAGCCCTATAAGCCCTAGAAGCCCTATAATCCCTATACTCAACTCTAAACCCTAAACCCTAACCCTAAACCCAGTGTCTAAAGCCTAAGCCCAGTAAAGGGAGGGACGCCGAGAAGGGGATCCCTGAAGTTTGTTACCCAATGTAATATATATATATATATATATATATATTTATTTATTTATTTACCTTTTGCAGTCTTCATATATACCTAAGCAGCCCCTAAATTCGCCCCTACATTACCCCTATGGTCCCTTAGAAGGGTCCTCCTTGATCCTTAGGGGTCCTAAGACACTATGAACCCTGCACCCTATGAAGTGCCAGCTCGTATCATTTTTTATTGGGTTTAGGGTTTAGGGTTTAGGGTTTAGGGTTTAGGGTTTAGGGTTTACTGTTTAGGGCGTATCTGGCCGCCTGCAGAATCCTAAGCCCCCAATGAAGCCCTGAACGAGTTCGAAAAACCAACCCAAACCCTAAAGCCGTCAAGGCCGAGTTCCTCACATTGTTCGGGTTCCTTGCTTTTTCGTGTTGCCTAAACACTAGGGGCCTCACGGTAGCAGGGTTTCCCTAAACCCTATACCCTAAACCCAAAACCCTGAGCAAGGGACCCTAAGTTAGTGAGTTGACCGCAGATACTCGTTCACGAAGTGCAAAACTAATCCCTCTCAAACGCGTTCCTACTAAGAGGTCTCGTGTGTGCATATGTGCCTCTTCGCATTTTTCATACCTTGAACCCCAAACCCTAACAACGACAAAAACAAGCAAACCCCACCCCCAAACCCTTGAAGCCCGAAACGCTTAAAACCCAAAACCTTCACCCTTAAAGTCAACCCTGAACCCTTAAAAGCCTCAAGCTTTAGAACCCACAGCTCTTAAAAGCCTATAAGCCCTAAGCCCTTTAACTTGCGAGGCTACTTCATCCGCGGACTGCCTGGATGGCCTTGG